>CM059444.1:1466636-1728106 GCA_030390025.1 Squalus acanthias | reverse complement strand
GTTCTCTGGGGGTGTAACTGTGTGTTCTGGGGGGGTGTATCTGTGTGTTCCGGGGGTGTATCTGTGTGTTCTGGGGGGTGTAACTGTGTGTTCTGGGGGGGTGTAACTGTGTGTTCTGGGGGGGTGTATCTGTGTGTTCTGGGGGGGTGTGTATCTGTGTGTTCTGGGGGGGTGTATCTGTTGGTTCTGTGGGGGGGGGTGTATCTGTGTGTTCCGGGGGTGTATCTGTGTGTTCTGGGGGGGGGTGTATCTGTGTGTTCTGGGGGGGTGTAACTGTGTGTTCTGGGGGGGTGTATCTGTGTTCTGGGGGGGTGTATCTGTGTGTTCTGGGGGGGTGTATCTGTGTGTTCTGGGGGGGTGTATCTGTGTGTTCTGGGGGGGTGTATCTGTGTGTTCTGGGGGGGTGTATCTGTGTGTTCTGCGGGGGGGTGTATCTGTGTGTTCTGGGGGGGTGTATCTGTGTTCTGGGGGGGTGTATCTGTGTGTTCTCGGGGGGGGTGTAACTGTGTGTTCTGGGGCGGTGTATCTGTGTGTTCTGGGGGGGTGTATCTGTGTTCTGGGGGGGTGTATCTGTGTTCTGGGGGGGTGTATCTGTGTGTTCTGGGGGGGTGTATCTGTGTGTTCTGGGGGGTGTATCTGTGTGTTCTGGGGGGGTGTATCTGTGTGTTCTGGGGGGTGTATCTGTGTGTTCTGGGGGGTGTATCTGTGTGTTCTGGGGGGTGTATCTGTGTGTTCTGGGGGGTGTATCTGTGTGTTCTGGGGGGGTGTATCTGTGTGTTCTGGGGGGTGTATCTGTGTGTTCTGGGGGGGTGTAACTGTGTGTTCTGGGGGGTGTATCTGTGTGTTCTGGGGGGGTGTATCTGTGTGTTCTGGGGGGGTGTATCTGTGTGTTCTGGGGGGGTGTATCTGTGTGTTCTGGGGGGTGTATCTGTGTGTTCTGGGGGGGTGTATCTGTGTGTTCTGGGGGGGTGTATCTGTGTGTTCTGGGGGGTGTATCTGTGTGTTCTGGGGGGGTGTATCTGTGTGTTCTGGGGGGGTGTATCTGTGTGTTCTGGGGGGGTGTATCTGTGTGTTCTGGGGGGGTGTAACTGTGTGTTCTGGGGGGGTGTATCTGTGTTCTGGGGGGGTGTATCTGTGTGTTCTGGGGGGGTGTATCTGTGTGTTCTGGGGGGTGTATCTGTGTGTTCTGGGGGGGTGTAACTGTGTGTTCTGGGGGGGTGTATCTGTGTGTTCTGGGGGGGTGTATCTGTGTGTTCTGGGGGGGTGTATCTGTGTGTTCTGGGGGGGTGTATCTGTGTGTTCTGGGGGGGTGTATCTGTGTGTTCTGGGGGGGTGTATCTGTGTGTTCTGGGGGGGTGTATCTGTGTGTTCTGGGGGGGTGTATCTGTGTGTTCTGGGGGGGTGTATCTGTGTGTTCTGGGGGGTGTATCTGTGTGTTCTGGGGGGGTGTATCTGTGTGTTCTGGGGGGGTGTATCTGTGTGTTCTGGGGGGGTGTATCTGTGTGTTCTGGGGGGGTGTATCTGTGTGTTCTGGGGGGGGGTGTATCTGTGTGTTCTGGGGGGTGTATCTGTGTGTTCTGGGGGGGTGTATCTGTGTGTTCTGGGGGGGTGTATCTGTGTGTTCTGGGGGGGTGTATCTGTGTGTTCTGGGGGGGTGTATCTGTGTGTTCTGGGGGGTGTATCTGTGTGTTCTGGGGGGGTGTATCTGTGTGTTCTGGGGGGGTGTATCTGTGTGTTCTGGGGGGGTGTATCTGTGTGTTCTGGGGGGGTGTATCTGTGTGTTCTGGGGGGGTGTATCTGTGTGTTCTGGGGGGGTGTATCTGTGTGTTCTGGGGGGGTGTATCTGTGTGTTCTGGGGGGGGTGTATCTGTGTGTTCTGGGGGGGTGTATCTGTGTGTTCTGGGGGGGGTGTATCTGTGTGTTCTGGGGGGGTGTATCTGTGTGTTCTGGGGGGGTGTATCTGTGTGTTCTGGGGGGGTGTATCTGTGTGTTCTGGGGGGGTGTATCTGTGTGTTCTGGGGGGGTGTATCTGTGTGTTCTGGGGGGGTGTATCTGTGTGTTCTGGGGGGGGGTGTATCTGTGTGTTCTGGGGGGGGTGTATCTGTGTGTTCTGGGGGGGGTGTATCTGTGTGTTCTGGGGGGGTGTATCTGTGTGTTCTGGGGGGTGTATCTGTGGTTCTGGGGGGTGTATCTGTGTGTTCTGGGGGGGTGTATCTGTGTGTTCTGGGGGGTGTATCTGTGTGTTCTGGGGGGGTGTATCTGTGTGTTCTGGGGGGGTGTATCTGTGTGTTCTGGGGGGGTGTATCTGTGTGTTCTGGGGGGGTGTATCTGTGTGTTCTGGGGGGGTGTATCTGTGTGTTCTGGGGGGGTGTATCTGTGTGTTCTGGGGGGGTGTATCTGTGTGTTCTGGGGGGGTGTATCTGTGTGTTCTGGGGGGGTGTATCTGTGTGTTCTGGGGGGGTGTATCTGTGTTCTGGGGGGGTGTATCTGTGTGTTCTGGGGGGGTGTATCTGTGTGTTCTGGGGGGGTGTATCTGTGTGTTCTGGGGGGGTGTATCTGTGTGTTCTGGGGGGGTGTATCTGTGTGTTCTGGGGGGGTGTATCTGTGTGTTCTGGGGGGGTGTATCTGTGTTCTGGGGGGGTGTATCTGTGTTCTGGGGGGGTGTATCTGTGTTTTGGGGGGGGTGTATCTGTGTTTCTGGGGGGGGTGTATCTGTGTTTTGGGGGGTGGTGTATCTGTGTTTTGGGGGGTGGTGTATCTGTGTTTTGGGGGGTGGTGTATCTGTGTTTTGGGGGGTGGTGTATCTGTGTTTTGGGGGTGGTGTATCTGTGTTTTGGGTGTTGGTGTATCTGTGTTTTGGGGGGTGGTGTATCTGTGTTTTGGGGGGTGGTGTATCTGTGTTTTGGGGGGTGGTGTATCTGTGTTTTGGGGGGGGTGTATCTGTATGCTCTGGGATTGGTATAATATTTTGTGTCGCGCTGCGGTTTTATGGTTGTTGGTAGTATATAGAGAACTTTATATACTCAACAATACGTTACTTTTGGAATGAGCAGTTAATTGGATTGTGACTGTGTAAGATTGGTGACATGGTCCAGTTTGGATGGTTTATGGATTACAGAATGTCAAGCTCTCGACACCGCAGATGTTCTCCTTTCGTTTGAGTTGTTCTAGTTGGGTAGGATGTGTCAGCTCAGTCTCTGGTGGCGATAGGTCTGAGGATCACCAAGCTCACAGATGCAGCTCTGTGCTGCTCCTTTCTGTTTGCTTACAGACCGTTTTTGAACGTCTTCTCCAAATTTGTCGGGTCACGTAAGTCTGAATAACTTAATTAATTGCAATGTCAATGAAAATATCAGAGAGGTAATGACAGCACCTGTTAGTGGTGTTTCTACAAGCACGGTGATTGGAGCTGAGAGTATTTTCAGTCTGATTCACAGACAGCACGAACGTACACAGATTGTGGATCCATCTGTCTCCACTATCACCCATCAGCCTAAGGAAACCGGTGGAATAAAAACATATGAGAGCACTGTGAAGGGGAGAGAGGAACTTGACAGCCCAGTGTCACCTCAGGCAACATAAAAATTCATTAGAAATGAGGCTTGGAGCGAGTGTTTGGTCCTCGCTCCACGCATTCCTTTGATGTTGCAGTTCACTAATTCTAAATATGCTTCGTTTCATGGTGTATATTAATACCCATCCTTGTGTTCAGAGCAGGGAATGCGGGTTACATTCCTGAATCATGCTCGTTATTAACCTGTAGGACCCACGACTGATACCTTTCCCAGCACACGCTGCATTCCTGGATTCAACGCATCAGGCAGCAACCTACAGTCATGGCCATCTGCCTTTCTCCTGATTGGGCTGCAAGTTGATTGTAACCCCGAGCAATGTGATCACTCAACAGAAAAAAAAAGTGCAAATTAAGGGGAGATTTAATAGAGGTGTTCAAAACTGAGGGGTTTTGATAAATCAGGAGAAACTGGTTCCACTGGGAGGAGGGTCGGTAACCAGAGGACCGCAGATCTAAGATAATTGGCAAAAGAACGGGAGAGTAGAGGAGGAGAAATCTTTTTACGCAGTGAGTTGTTACGATCTGGAACGCACAGCCTGAAAGGTGGAAGCAGATTCAATAATAACTTTTAAAAGGGAATTGGATAAATACAGTCCCCACCATTTATAGCCAGAGCTTTTGTGCGAACGCGATTTGCCCGCTATACATGATGGCCGGTATAACGGGGTAGCACTGTGACAGTACTCTACTAGTGTATATACCATACAACGTTTGACAGACTTTAGGAGACATAAAGGATCAGTTAAAATATATGCAACATGCAATGCAGCAAAAGCTGTATTTACTGCTACATCCCAGACTAAAGTCTTCTTTCTGTCACCTCCACTAACGAGTCTCTTTCCATCCAGGTGTAGACACCTCCCCACCCCAATGTGCTCTGTCAAGGGTAAAGAGATATTTTCCTCTGGGAAATATTGGATGTTTCCTCGAGTATTTCACTCATTACAGTCCTAACACAGCAGAGTATCATGACGCGTGTAAGCAACATGAAATTAGGATACCAGAGGACGTTTAAAGTCAGCTGCCAGAGCTTTCTACTTTGACTCGAAAGCTGCTGTTAAGTGCTTGGACTTTAATTAGTGAAAGAATTGCTTTTTTTTTTGGAGGGTATCTGATTGAATAAAAAATACATTTAGTCCAGCAAAAAATAACCCCAGCAGTTTTTATATCAAAATTAAAAAAAACTGCTGTTTGGGATTAAATCTGAAGCATTGTTGTTTTTCTTGGTAAGTCCAGCCTATGTGATCGAGGATTCCCTAGTGAGTGAGCACAGCTGTTTCTGCCCGAAATAAACGGAGCACTTAAGGCTATAACCGGCTACTTGGCACTGGCATGATGGGCTGAATGAGTCAGAAGGTTGTGGGTTCAGGATGACGTTCAGTGCATTACTGAGGAAGTGCCACACTGCCAGAGGTGCTGTCGTTCGGATGAGACGTTAAACCGAAGCACCATCTGCCGTCTCAGGTGGATGTAAAAGATCCCATGGTTCTCCCCTGTGTCCCGGCCAATATTTATCCCTCAACCAACATCACTAAAACAGATTATCTGGTCATTATCACATTGCTGTTTGTGGGATCTTGCTGTGTGCAATTGGTTGCCACATTTCCTACATTCCAACAGTGACTACACTTCAGAAGTATTTCATTGGCGGTAAAGCGTTTTGGGACGTCCTGAGGACTTGAAAGGCACTATATAAATGCAAGTCTTTTTTTTATGATTAGAAACATAGAAACATAGAAGATAGGAGCAGGAGTAGGCCATTCGGCCCCTCGAGCCTGCTCCGCCATTCGATGAGATCATGGCTGATCATCCAAACTCAGTACCCTGTACCTGCCTTCTCCCCATATCCCTTGATACCTTTAGCTTTAAGAAATATATCTAACTCATTCTTGAATATATTTAATGACTTGGCCTCAACTACCTTCTGTGGTAGAGAATTCCACAGGTTCACCACTCTCTGGGTGAAGAAATTCCTCCTCATCTCTGTCCTAAATGGCTTACCCCTTATCCTTAGATTATGACCCCTGGTTCTGGACTCTCCGACCATCGGGAACATTCTTCCTGCATCTAGTTTGTCCAGACCTGTCAGAATTTTATATGTTTCGATGAGATCCCCTCTCATTCTTCTATACTCCAGCGAGTATAAGCCCAATCGACCCAATCTCTCCTCATATGTCATTCCTGCCATCCCAGGTATCAGCGTAATCAGGCCACTATAACTGGGAGGTCTCATCTGGGCACTGGCTGTCGTGATGATTTAAAGATGATTTTGGTAGGCATCTGAGTCCTCTGCAGCAGAGCTTGTATGTGATCTCGCCACCGCTCCCCCCCCCTGGCGAGCTGACACCTGTGGATCCTGTCCCCCTGCCCTAGATACTGCACACTTGTAGCCAGTGATTTACCACGTGAAGACCCCTCCTCTAACCTACCATCCAAAGGCTGCGTGGTGCCAATCTCTGAGCTGGTGCTTGCGAGGGTGAGATCGATCGAGTGTCGCTGCATCATCAGGAAGGGTGGCCTCCTCTTCCTCCACTTGCACAGGGGCATCCACATTCTCAGCAGCTGAAGTAAAAGAGAGGGTTATTTTTTAGTGTGAAGGGAGAGCAGAGAGAGAGAGAAATGGCTAGTAAAAGCAATTTGTCATGCAGAGTGTGTATGGAGTGATAGTAGTAAGATGGGAAAAAGAGGATAAGGTGTGAGGAAACTCTGTGCGAAGTCTCCTCCAGTGTTACCACTCAGCACGGCCATGACTGCCCCTGCCTGTGATGGCCAGCACACTTCCTTCCACGGGAGAGGATGTGCAGGCCGGCTCGGTCTCCTCCGGTCATGGCCTCTTGACACAAGTTGTGTGTGACCTTGCCCTACAAGAAAGAAGGGTGAGTCTCGTGATGTGCCTGTCGTGGTCAAATAGTTTGCAGTGTGTAAGATGTGAGGTGTTGGTAAGTAAGGGTTGCAATAGTGGTGAGTGTGTGAGTATGAGGAAATTAAAGTATAGTGAAGTGTGGTACAGGAAACTCTTTATTATCTGGCACCGACGGGACCGGCGTGGTGCCGGTTGATCGAAAGTTCCGGATTACAGAGAGGTATACTTACCAAGGTACGAGAGCCCCGTACACGGCCACAGGCTTAAAAATTGGGACCCGGAGAGGGAAAGTAAACTAACACGATGGGAGGAAACCTTTACAGTATTCCAATTGTTTTAACAATTTTTTTAGAGTTTGTGGAAACCGAGCAGAGAGTGCTTGGGGCAAGCGCAACCATCATCGCACCCTTTATATCCTGAGGGAGCCGGCTTACGGGAGGGCAGCCTCTGCCGAGGGGGCGATGGGTCTGAGCTCCCCGAGCCGGGCCTGTGTTCCGAATCACGAGACTCCGGCTTCTTCCTCCGTGGCGGCGACAGGTCCGAGTCGGAAGAACGTTGACCCCCCTTTCGTGGGGGCGAACGGTCAGAATCGGGGTCTTGTCTGTATAGTAAAACTTACCTGAACCTACTCCTGATTTTTGCCGGTTAAGCGAGAATTCCGGATATTTGGGTGCCGGATAAACAAAAGTTTCCTGTACAATGATTGTAGGAGAGTGAAGCGGAAAAGGGGAGTATTGTGAGTAGTGAGGCTGGAGATGTGAGCAGAGAGTAAGAGAACAGTATTCTTACCTTGACAACTCTGGTGGGCTCATTGAACTTCATTCGGCATTGCAGCCATATCCTGGGAACTAAGCTCCTGGCATTGACCTCCTCAGCGACATCTTCCCACTAATGCCAGAGGCATTGTTTGGAGGGATCTCCCTCCTCCTGCCCACCACCTGGACCCAGGGCCTCCAGTACCGCATCAGAGAACCTGGGTGCCCTCTTTGGACCTCTTGCAGTCATTTTCCCACATGGGAAGTTTCCCTGCTATCTGCATCCAGAGTGCACCTCCCCTTTAAGAGGTGCTGGCTGCCTTTAAGTGGCGTCAGTCAAGCCCAATTTCCTGCCCCCCCCCACCTGCCCTGCCAAACAGGCACGCAACCAAGGAATGGCGGGGGTCTCAGAAACAGCTGTCAATCATTGTCACTACTCCAGGTGGGGGCCTATCCTTTGTTCTCTGACAATGGTACTGAAGTCCACCTTGCCACATGGACAGTGAAAAAGCACCTTGCAGGTAGGTCGTCAGTCTTCTCCCGCAAGAAGATCTCTCCGGACTCGGAGCATTTCTGCTCTCTCATGTGTGCTGACGGTCTGGGCTTGCAGAGCTCTACATGCTGGCAAACAAGTAATTAAATAAATTTATGAGTCTATCACTGGTAATTGCTCTTGTAATAATGATGATGCTGGTTTGTACAGTTTAGAGCTATAGCCTGATCAGTTGGAAAATATTTGCAATGCAGTCCTGTAAACTGGTTCATCCATCATTATGTCAAAATAATGAAACCCCGATGACTATATGATAGAGTTACCTATATGATTAAGTCATGAAGCGTTGCAGCACCAATATAGGCCCATCAAGTCTGTCCCACATGAGCTCCTAGTCTTATCTCGTACCCTTTTAATGTCCCTCTTTTTCAATCCACTACTTAAATCCTTTTATTACGGACTCTGCCTCAACACAGTTTTATAATTATGAAAAGTTTTGCTGACGAAAGACTATGTCCTCTGGTTGGGGCTCAGTGATGAGGTCATCAATGTAAAAGGAGGAGTGAGGAGGGAGGTCAGGAGAAATGTTTTTACACAGGAGATTGTTGCCACAGGGGTAACTGAGGTAGAGACTAATGCCATCTTATAAGGGAAAGAGTAGAAAAACATTTAAAACAAAGGGAGATGCAGGGGCATGGGGAGAGGTGTGGAGCAAAGGGATTAGTTTTTAGATTGCTCTAGCCATGATGTGCCAAGTGGCCGCCTCCTATGCTGTAAACCTTTATGGTTCTATTCTGACAGTTCACCCCTTTTCCTTCTCAAATCTGGTGAAAAAAGCCCTAACTTCTTAACCCCTCATTCGTGTTAACACCCTCATGAACCGACACTGCGCCTTTCCTGTTGTTTTGATATCCTCCCTGTAATGAGGGTCTTGTACTTCAACATTATTTCCTTGCTCTTGTATTCTATGCCACTAGACTCTAAGCCATGGATTCCATTGTCACTTTTAATGACCTCTACCCTATTTAAAGTCTTACCATTAAATGTGTATTTCCTTTCACTGTTCTTAGTTGCAAAATGCTCTACTTCACATTTTGGCACTTGGAGCAGCATCTGCCACCTATCCGCCCATCCTGCTAGCCTAACTCTGTCCCCCTGCAATCTTTCACTATTTATCGTGCTCCCTCAAGCCCCAAGTACAGATCATTTCATGTGTAAAATAAATAAGTGCAGCCCAACACTGACCCCTGTGGAACATCACACACCGCACCTTCCCAGTCCAACAAACTTCCTGACCATTTACTCTTACTGTTTGCTTCGTAACCTCCTACCCCCTCTCATAGAAACATAGAAACATAGAAGATAGGAGCAGGAGTAGGCCATTCGGCCCCTCGAGCCTGCTCCGCCATTCGATGAGATCATGGCTGATCATCTAAACTCAGTACCCTGTACCTGCCTTCTCCCCATATCCCTTGATACCTTCAGCTTTAAGAAATATATCTAACTCATCCTTGAATATATTTAATGACTTCGCCTCAACTACCTTCTGTGGTAGAGAATTCCACAGGTTCACCACTCTCTGGGTGAAGAAATTCTTCCTAATTTCTGTCCTAAATGGTTTACCCGTTATCCGTAGATTATGACCCCTGGTTCTGGACTCTCCGACCATCGGGAACATTCTTCCTGCATCTAGTTTGTCCAGACCTGTCAGAATTTTATATGTTTCGATGAGATCCCCTCTCATTCTTCTATACTCCAGTGAGTATAAGCCCAATCGACCCAATCTCTCCTCATATGTCATTCCTGCCATCCCAGGTATCAGCCTTGTGAATCTTCGCTGCACTCCCTCCATGGCAAGAACATCCTTCCTCAGATAAGGCGACCAAAACTGCACACAGTACTCAAGGTGTGGTCTCACCAAGGCCCTGTACAACTGCAGCAGGACATCCCTGTTCCTCTACTGAAACCCTTTCGCTATGAAGGCCAACATACCATTTGCCTTCTTCACCGCCTGCTGCACCTGCATGCTTACTTTCAGCGACTGGTGCACAAGGACACCCAGGTCTCGTTGCACTTCCCCTTCTCCCAATCTATTGCCATTCAGATAATAGTCTGCCTTTCTGTTTTTGACACCAAAGTGGATAACCTCGCACTTATCCACGTTATATTGCATCTGCCACGCTTCTGCCCACTCACCCAACCTGTCCAGATCATCCTGGAGTTTCTCGCTATCCTCCTCGCTGCACACACTCCCACCCAGCTTTGTGTCATCTGCAAACTTGGAGATATTACATTTAATTCCCTTATCTAGATCATTAATGTATATTGTGAATAGCTGGGGTCCAAGGACCGATCCCTGCGGTACCCCACTAGTCACTGCTTGCCACTCGGAAAAAGACCCATTAATTCCTACTCTCTGCTTTCTGTCCGCCAACCAGTTCTCTATCCAAGTCAATACCTTGCCCCCAATCCCATGTGCCTTAACTTTACCCGCTAATCTCTTGTGCGGGACCTTATCGAAAGCCTTTTGAAAGTCCAAATACACCACATCTACTGGTTCTCCCTTATCTATTTTCCCAGTTACATCCTCAAAAAATTCCAGTAGATTAGTCAAGCACGATTTACCTTTTGTAAATCCATGTTGACTTTGTCCGATCCTGTCACTGTTTTTCAAATGCTCAGCTATTACATCCTTTATAATGGACTCTAGCATTTTCCCCACTACCGATGTCAGGCTTGCCGGTCTCTCTCCCTGTGGCTACCTTCCCCTTTAATCCCATGTGCCATTCTTTTTCCCATAAATCTCTCTGTGGCACCTTACGAAATGGCTGATAACAGACATGATTCAGCAATGGGCTCACTGCTCCAAATGTAACCTCATTTTGAAAGATTTGAAACCCTGATTATATCTTACTGCTTGTTCCGGATACTGTGCTACAGTCAGCCTTATATTTAATATTTTGTGAGTTCACTGAATTATTAGCATGATTGTCTGTATAATTTTTCAGAGATTTATGAAAGGTAAATGATTTTAAGACTTGTTCTCTTAACGTGCTGCACTTTGGAAGCTTGAAAAAAATAATCAAAGTTTTAGTTGATTGTATCACCTGTTACAGCACAGTAGTCACTGAGGATAGTTTGAGCTGCCCCGTTACAGAGATAAAACAGGAGTCTGCATTTGTTATGAATTTATCGAGCGTTTAATGTAACCTGCGTAGAGAAAGAAATGGTTTCCTATTTTTAAGCTTCCATTTGTTAAATTCATTCTTCAAATAATTTCGGTGCAACGTTTTACATGGAATGAACGTTTTTAAATGTTTCTCCACATTAAATAATTAATTTCCAGCACATGTTCAACACTTGGCAATGTCTCCTTTAGAAATACATTCACTCCAAAAAAGCATCATTGCATTTTAGTTCATCCAAAGGACTGTAGGGATGTCTTAATAAAGGCCATGTTACACTAACACAACATTATACTAACACACCATGTTACACAAATGCCATGTTACACTAACACACCGTATTAACTAACATGCTGCATTACTCTAACACTCTGTTATATTAACACTACACATTATACTAACACCATGTTATATTAACAGTACACATTACACTAACACTCTGTTATATTAACACTACACATTACACTAACACTCTGTTATATTAACAGTACACATTACACTAACACTCTGTTATATTAACACTACACATTACACTCACACCACATTATACTAACATACTGTTACACTGACACACCACGCTACATCAACACAGCACATTACCGTAAAATACACCACATTACACTGACCCAGCACATTACACTGACCCAGCACATTACACTGACTCACCACATTACACTGACCCAGCCCATTACACTGACCCAGCCCATTACACTGACCCACCACATTACACTGACCCGCCCATTACACTGACCCAGCCCATTACACTGACCCAGCCCATTACACTGACCCACCACATTACACTGACCCGGCCCATTACACTGACCCAACACATTACACTGACCCAGCCCATTACACTGACCCACCACATTACACTGACCCAACACATTACACTGACCCACCACATTACACTGACCCAGCCCATTACACTGACTCACCACATTACACTGACCCAGCCCATTACACTGGCCCACCACATTACACTGACCCAGCCCATTACACTGACTCACCACATTACACTGACCCAGCCCATTACACTGGCCCACCACATTACACTGACCCAGCCCATTACACTGACTCACCACATTACACTGACCCAGCCCATTACACTGACCCAGCCCATTACACTGACCCAGCCCATTACACTGACCCAACACATTACACTGACCCAGCCCATTACACTGACCCACCACATTACACTGACCCACCACATTACACTGACCCACCACATTACACTGACCCACCACATTACACTGACCCAGCCCATTACACTGACTCACCACATTACACTGACCCAGCCCATTACACTGGCCCACCACATTACACTGACCCAGCCCATTACACTGACTCACCACATTACACTGACCCAGCCCATTACACTGGCCCACCACATTACACTGACCCAGCCCATTACACTGACTCACCACATTACACTGACCCAGCCCATTACACTGACTCACCACATTACACTGACCCAGCCCATTACACTGACCCAGCCCATTACACTGGCCCACCACATTACACTGACCCAGCCCATTACACTGACCCAGCCCATTACACTGACCCAACACATTACACTGACCCAGCCCATTACACTGACCCAGCCCATTACACTGACCCAACACATTACACTGACCCGGCCCATTACACTGACCCAACACATTACACTGACCCAGCCCATTACACTGACCCAACACATTACACTGACCCAGCCCATTACACTGACCCACCACATTACACTGTCCCAACACATTACACTGACCCGGCCCATTACACTGACCCAGCCCATTACACTGACCCACCACGGCTCTCCCCGGCACAGTGTCCCGTGCCGACGGGCGACTCTCCCCGGGCACAGTGTCCCGTGCCGATGGGCGACTCTCCCCGGGCACAGTGTCCCGTGCGGTCCAGTTCATTTTTTTTTTGTCTCAAGGTCAACTCATTTCTAATATGTCTAATGAGAAATTTGCAGAAAATTCAGATTGAGATATGTAGTTCTAACAGAAATGGAAAAATAGATTGAAAATTAAACGATTGAAATTATTCCAACATAGTTTGCAGACTAATCAATATGCCCAGTAAATGCATTTTGCATCTGTAGTGAATTATATCTGAAAATACTTAATGTTTCAAATTGAAATTATTTTCCATAGGAAAAGATGAAAACACGTTCAGAACATTTTTCATTTTCATTGTTATCCTATGCTCAGAACATGAAAGACTTACCAGTTATAATGATACCCTTGGAGAAACAAACATAGAAGATAGGAGCAGGAGTAGGCCATTCGGCCCCTCGAGCCTGCTCCGCCATTCGATGAGATCATGGCTGATCATCCAAACTCAGTACCCTGTACCTGCCTTCTCCCCATTTCCCTTGATACCTTTAGCTTTAAGAAATATATCTAACTCATTCTTCAATATATTTAATGACTTGGCCTCAACTACCTTCTGTGGTAGAGAATTCCACAGGTTCACCACTCTGTGGGTGAAGAAATTCTTACTCATTTCTGTCCTAAATGGCTTACCCGTTATCCGTAGATTATGACCCCTGGTTCTGGACTCTCCGACCATCGGGAACATTCTTCCTGCATCTAGTTTGTCCAGACCTGTCAGAATTTTATATGTTTCGATGAGATCCCCTCTCATTCTTCTATACTCCAGCGAGTATAAGCCCAATCGACCCAATCTCTCCTCATATGTCATTCCTGCCATCCCAGGTATCAGCCTTGTGAATCTTCACTGAACTCCTTCCATGGCAAGAACATCCTTCCTCAGATAAGGCGACCAAAACTGCACACACTACTCAAGGTGTGGTCTCACCAAGGCCCTGTACAACTGCAGCAGGACATCCCTGTTCCTATACTCAAACCCTTTCGCTATGAAGGCCAACATACCATTTGCCTTCTTCACCGCCTGCTGCACCTGCATGCTTACCTTCAGCGACTGGTGCACAAAGACACCCAGGTCTCGTTGCACTTCCCCTTCTCCCAATCTATTGCCATTCAGATAATAGTCTGCCTTTCTGTTTTTGACACCAAAGTGGATAACCTCGCATTTATCCACGTTATATTGCATCTGCCACGCTCCTGCCCACTCACCCAACCTGTCCAAATCATCCTGGAGTTTCTCGGTATCCTCCTCGCAGCACACACTCCCACCCAGCTTTGTGTCATCTGCAAACTTGGAGATATTACATTTAGTTTCATTATCTAGATCATTAATGTATATTGTGAATAGCTGGGGTCCAAGGACCGATCCCTGCGGTACCCCACTAGTCTCTGCTTGCCACTCGGAAAAAGACCCATTAATTCCTACTCACTGCTTTCTGTCCGCCAACCAGTTCTCTATCCAAGCCAATACCTTGCCCCCAACCCATGTGCCTTAACTTTACACGCTAATCTCTTATGCACCAAAATCTTTTAAATATGGTGCCCAAATACATGGTTTATTAGAGTGTTCCATTACCTGTCCATTCAGTAATTTGCTAAACATCGTTTCCCTGGGTAAAGCAATGGGATCTGATCTATTGAAGAATGTTTTAACTACGAGTAAAAAATAATTGCAATTCAGTCCTGGCAAGTCTTCACTCTCACTGTCGGCGAGTCTTCAATCTTACTGTCGGCGAGTCTTCACTCTCACTGACGGCGAGTCTTCACGCCCACTATCGGCGAGTCTTCACTCTCACTGTCAGGGCTGGGAGTGTGGGGTGAGTTCAGGGCTGGGAGTGTGGGGTGAGTTCAGGGCTGGGAGTGTGGGGTGAGTTCAGGGCTGGGAGTGTGGGGTGAGTTCAGGGCTGGGAGTGTGGGGTGAGTTCAGGGCTGGGAGTGTGGGGTGAGTTCAGGGCTGGGAGTGTGGGGTGAGTTCAGGGCTGGGAGTGTGGGGTGAGTTCAGGGTTCAGTGTGGGGTGAGTTCAGGGCTGGGAGTGTGGGGTGAGTTCAGGGCTCAGTGTGGGTGAGTTCAGGGCTGGGAGTGTGGGGTGAGTTCAGGGCGGGGAGTGTGGAGTGAGTTCAGGGTACAGTGTGGGGTGAGTTCAGGGCTGGGAGTGTGGGGTGAGTTCAGGGCTCAGTGTGGGGTGAGTTCAGGGCTCAGTGTGGGGTGAGTTCAGGGCTCAGTGTGGGGTGAGTTCAGGGCTTAGTGTGGGGTGAGTTCAGGGCTCAATGTGGGGTGAGTTCAGGGCTGGGAGCATGGGGTGAGTTCAGGGCTGGGAGCGTGGGGTGAGTTCAGGGCTGGGAGCGTGTGGGGTGAGTTCAGGGCTGGGAGTGTGGGGTGAGTTCAGGGCTGGGAGTGTGGGGTGAGTTCAGGGCTGGAGTGTGGGGTGAGTTCAGGGCTGGAGTGTGGGGTGAGTTCAGGGCTGGAGTGTGGGGTGAGTTCAGGGCTGGGAGTGTGGGGTGAGTTCAGGGCTGGGAGTGTGGGGTGAGTTCAGGGCTGGGAGTGTGGGGTGAGTTCAGGGTTCAGTGTGGGGTGAGTTCAGGGCTGGGAGTGTGGGGTGAGTTCAGGGCTCAGTGTGGGTGAGTTCAGGGCTGGGAGTGTGGGGTGAGTTCAGGGCGGGGAGTGTGGAGTGAGTTCAGGGTACAGTGTGGGGTGAGTTCAGGGCTGGGAGTGTGGGGTGAGTTCAGGGCTCAGTGTGGGGTGAGTTCAGGGCTCAGTGTGGGGTGAGTTCAGGGCTCAGTGTGGGGTGAGTTCAGGGCTTAGTGTGGGGTGAGTTCAGGGCTCAATGTGGGGTGAGTTCAGGGCTGGGAGCATGGGGTGAGTTCAGGGCTGGGAGCATGGGGTGAGTTCAGGGCTGGGAGCGTGTGGGGTGAGTTCAGGGCTGGGAGTGTGGGGTGAGTTCAGGGCTGGGAGTGTGGGGTGAGTTCAGGGCTGGGAGTGTGGGGTGAGTTCAGGGCTGGGAGTGTGGGGTGAGTTCAGGGCTCAGTGTGGGGTGAGTTCAGGGCTCAGTGTGGGGTGAGTTCAGGGCTCAGTGTGGGGTGAGTTCAGGGCTGGGTGTGTGGGGTGAGTTCAGGGCTGGGAGTGTGGGGTGAGTTCAGGGCTGGGAGTGTGGGGTGAGTTCAGGGCTCAGTGTGGGGTGAGTTCAGGGCTCAGTGGGGTGAGTTCAGGGCTCAGTGTGGGGTGAGTTCAGGGCTCAGTGTGGGGTGAGTTCAGGGCTGGGTGTGTGGGGTGAGTTCAGGGCTGGGAGTGTGGGGTGAGTTCAGGGCTGGGAGTGTGGGGTGAGTTCAGGGCTGGGAGTGTGGGGTGAGTTCAGGGCTGGAGTGTGGGGTGAGTTCAGGGCTGGGAGTGTGGGGTGAGTTCAGGGCTGGGAGTGTGGGGTGAGTTCAGGGCTCAGTGTGGGGTGAGTTCAGGGCTCAGTGGGGTGAGTTCAGGGCTCAGTGTGGGGTGAGTTCAGGGCTCAGTGCGGGGTGAGTTCAGGGCTCAGTGTGGGGTGAGTTCAGGGCTCAGTGTGGGGTGAGTCCAGGGCTCAGTGTGGGGTGAGTTCAGGGCTCAGTGTGGGGTGAGTTCAGGGCTGGGTGTGTGGGGTGAGTTCAGGGCTGGGAGTGTGGGGTGAGTTCAGGGCTGGGAGTGTGGGGTGAGTTCAGGGCTGGGAGTGTGGGGTGAGTTCAGGGCTGGGAGTGTGGGGTGAGTTCAGGGCTGGGAGTGTGGGGTGAGTTCAGGGCTGGGAGTGTGGGGTGAGTTCAGGGCTCAGTGTGGGGTGAGTTCAGGGCTCAGTGGGGTGAGTTCAGGGCTCAGTGTGGGGTGAGTTCAGGGCTCAGTGCGGGGTGAGTTCAGGGCTCAGTGTGGGGTGAGTTCAGGGCTCAGTGTGGGGTGAGTCCAGGGCTCAGTGTGGGGTGAGTCCAGGGCTCAGTGTGGGGTGAGTTCAGGGCTCAGTGGGGTGAGTTCAGGGCTCAGTGTGGGGTGAGTTCAGGGCTCAGTGCGGGGTGAGTTCAGGGCTGGAGTGTGGGGTGAGTTCAGAGCTGGAGTCTGGGGTGAGTTCAGGGCTCAGTGTGGGGTGAGTTCAGGGCTCAGTGCGGGGTGAGTTCAGGGCTGGGAGTGTGGGGTGAGTTCAGAGCTGGGAGTCTGGGGTGAGTTCAGGGCTCAGTGTGGGGTGAGTTCAGGGCTCAGTGTGGGGTGAGTTCAGGGAGAGCAAAGACTCAATGCTGGTCTCGTTCTTCGGTGAAACTGAGAGTCTTCGAGATGATCAGCCATGACTTGGCGGAAGAGGAGCGTTCAGTGCGCACGTGCAGCAGCGCCCCCACCAGTCGGCAATGAGCGACAGATTTGGCAGGCTTTAGAAAAATGATTCACGGGGCCTGAGCGGCAAAGAGACCGAGACGGACGTTAGGCCGGCTCCGAGCCTCAAAAGGGAAGCAGATGTGCATCAGCCATATAGCAGCTATCCCGGCAGCTATATATTTGTTTAATGTCCCCGATTCAGGGTCGCGGTGTACTCCCAGGCCGCAGTAACCCTGAGGGAGCCTGCCTCGGGTCCCCCCTTGTGCTCCAGTGGGCCAGCTTGAATGAACTGGCGGGCCTCATTTTGTCCATCCCTGCTTTAGTACTGCTGTCTAAAGAAGACAATCCTTATTGTGTGGATATGAGTATTGAGATGCCCAATAAGGGTGTCTATTTATTTTTTATTTACTAATCAGAAATGCAGTTAGCTGGATTCCCAATTAACCACATGTGGCTAGTGGATAACATATTGGACAACACTGAACTGGGAGAACCATTATTTTCACAACAAAGATCATCTCCGGATATTGCCCTTAAAATAGAATGTGTTATGTGTACCTGATGATCTTTTCCACTTGGCTGCGTATAGGTCCTCAACTGGCTACATCCTTTCTTCTGTTGCCAGCAGCTGCTTCAACTGTTGTATCAGAGAGAGTTGTTGTCACTGGGCTTATTTAGCACATGGTTACCAATACAGGGAAAGTGGTACTTAAGGCAATACAGTTTAACATTGTGAGATATGCTCATTGTGCAATGCACTTAATCACCTAAAATTGCTCCTGTTCACTACTACCGCTAGTGACAGACCTATAACCACCAGTACTTTATTTTAGTGTTGTGCAATTGAAAATATTTTCTCCAGATGCAACCGAAGGGCAAAATCTTAATTGTACTATAGGCAATAAGAGGCCAGAGTACATGCACGTTTCATATACCCCTTAGCAGAGGGGTCATAAACCAGGGGGCACAGATTTAAAGTAATTGCTGGAAGGTTTAGAGGGGATTTGAGGGGAAATTTCTTCACCCAGAGGGTTGTGGGTGTCTGGAACTCTCTGCCTGAAAGGGTGGTAGAGGCAGGAACCCTAACCACATTTAAAAAGTACTTGGATGTGCACTTGGGATGATGTAACCTGCAGGGCTACGGACCAAGAGCTGGGAAGTGGGATTAGGCTGGATAGCTCTCTGTTGGCCGGCACGGACACGATGGGCCGAAATGGCCTCTTTCCGTGCTGTAACTTTCTATGATTCTATTGTAAATACACCTGTGCTGACCCATACCTAATTTGAAAGGTGCTGTTAAATCTGTTGTGGTCAGTCTTATCTCTAGAATTTTCTTGTTAACAAGTGCTCCTGTGTGTATCTGGAATTGCCATTTTCCTGAAAGGTAGTCTCTAATTCCCATTCCTTATCTTGCCTGCAGAGACTGGCCAAGGCTGCGGAGCTGTTTCAGAAGGAACATCGTTGGCAAGACGATATTAAGGTACGACCATTTCAGTTTTACTCGGTTCCGACAGGGATCTCGATTCCCTCGTCCACGTTAAGGGTTTGTCATCTCACACCCCGATGGGTTTACCCGCAGTGGGAGTATTTGCCTTGCGCATTGGTTGGATGCGGAGATATTGTTACAGAGCAGCTTTATCCAGTATTACAAGGAACTAGGGGACAAACATGCTGCAACAGATTTACGGCAGAGAATTAAATCAGTCATTTTTTTGAGCGCTTGCTGGTATTTGCCAATGTTTTCTGGCATTTCTCACAGTTTCCCGGTGATTGCTGGTGTTTGTCAATTGGATTTGTCGCCTAAAGGTACAATTGTTTTCTATCTGCGAGGCTAAAGGTCATCATGTTGTTTTCTACACAGAATTTGGGAGCTGTGAACATTTCTTTTGCAGAAAATTGAAAGTTGATGCTGGGTTTAACAGTCAGCGCTGCAGCAGCATTCCTATATTAACATCACAAACGCAATGTACTTCCAATAATTAACTGATAACAAAGGTTATTCTGAATGATCGCGGTTGCTGTTCTTTGCTATCTCTCTCTCTAATTTAGATTCAGCACACGAGGTGCTGAGAATGGAATCTAATCTCTTTCAGAGACCAACAGTAAAAATACAAGCCCGACAATTTTCAGTTTTGAACTGCTTCAGCCCTTCATGGTGATTCCCAAACTGCAATTCTACTTAAACATTGAAATACACATATATGTACACGTCTATCAACCGCACCTCATTCTACACACAGTGTTGTTGCATATACATACCTATATAGACACAATGAATATTGCATGTTTATATCTATACATGTATCGAACATAGAACAGTACAGCACAGTACAGGCCCTTCGGCCCTCGATGTTGTGCCGAGCATTGTCCGAAACCAAGATCAAGCTAGCCCACTCCCTATCATTCTGGTGTGCTCCATGTGCTTATCCAATAACCGCTTGAAAGTTCCTAAAGTGTCCGACTCCACTATCACAGCAGGCAGTCCATTCCACACCCCAACCACTCTCTGAGTAAAGAATCTACCTCGGACATCCCTTCTATATCTCCCCCCATGCACCTTATAGTTATGCCCCCTTGTAACAGCTACATCCACCTGAGGAAATAGTCTCTGAACATCCACTCTATCTATCCCCCTCATCATCTTATAAACCTCTATTAAGTCGCCTCTCATCCTCCTCCGCTCTAAAGAGAAAAGCCCCAACTCCCTCAATCTTTCCTCATAAGACCTCCCCCCCAAACCAGGCAGCATCCTGGTAAATCTCCTTTGCACTCTTTCCAATGCTTCCACGTCCTTCCTATAGTGAGGTGACCAGAACTGCACGCAATATTCCAAATGTGGTCTCGCCAAGGTCCTGTACAGTTGCAGCATAACCTCACGGTTCTTAAACTCAAACCCCTTGTTAATAAACGCTAACACACTATATGCCTTCTTTACTGCTCTATCCACTTGAGTGGCAACCTTCAGAGATCTGTGGATATGAACCCCCAGATCCCTCTGTTCCTCCATGTTCCTCAGAACCCTGCCGTTGACCCTGTAATCCTTATTCAAATTTGCCCTACCAAAATGAATCACCTCGCACTTATCAAGGTTAAATTCCATCTGCCATTTTTCGGCCCAGCTCTGCATTCTATCAATGTCTTTTTGCAGCCTACAACAGCCCTCCACCTCATCCACTACTCCACCAATCTTGGTGTCATCAGCAAATTTACTGATCCACCCTTCAGTCCCCTCCTCCAAGTCATTGATAAAAATCACAAACAGCAGAGGACCCAGCACCGACCCCTGTGGCACACCGCTGGTAACTGGTCTCCAGTCCGAAAATTTTCCATCCACCACCACCCTCTGCCTTCTATGAGATAAAATTGAGAGGTCGCACAACACCAGGTTATAGTCCAACAGTTTTATTTGAAATCACAAGCTTTCGGAGCTATCGATTTGCTCCTTCCTCAGGTGAAGTAAATTAGATACAGAATCTCCAAAGCATATACAGATGGAAAACAAAGCATGTGTACTTTACAATTGCAGACCAATAAATTAAATCATCCTGACTATCTGCCGAGGTGTGATAAAGTTAATTAAGTCAGCCAGGAAGGTACCACATCAAAGACATAGCAAGATACAACTGAGACAATGAGGTGTAGTTGCAGGGGTTCTAACGTGTCAAAAGCTGCCGTCTGTATGTAAAACGAAAAGCTTTAACATTTTTTTACTTTTTTACTGGGAAAATTTTTACTTTTTTACTGGGAATCACATCTGTGAACAAGCTAACGACGACTCGAGTCCGGATCACGTCATGTATCGTGACATAAACCCAAGATCCCGATTGAGACCGTCTTCATGAGTGCGGAACTTGGCTATCAGTTTCTGCTCGATGATTTTGCGTTGTCGTGTGTTTCTAAGGTTGCCTTGGAGAACGCTTACCCGCAGATCCGAGGCTGAATGTCCTTGACTGCTGAAGTGTTCCCCGACTGGGAGGTAACAATCCTGCCTGGCGATTTATTGGTCTGCAATTGTAAAGTACACATGCTTTGTTTTCCATCTATATATGCTTTGGAGATTCTGTATCTAATTTACTTCACCTGAGGAAGGAGCAAATCGATAGCTCCGAAAGCTTGTGATTTCAAATAAAACTGTTGGACTATAACCTGGTGTTGTGCGACCTCTCAATTTTGTCCACCCCAGTCCAACACCGGCATCTCCGCATCATGACTTCTATGAGATAGCCAGTTACTTATCCAATCGGCCAAATTTCCCTCTATCCCACAACTCCTTACTTTCTTCATGAGCCGACCATGGGGAACCTTATCAAACGCCTTACTAAAATCCATGTATATGACATCAACTGCTCTACCTTCATCTACACACTTAGTTACCTCCTCAAAGAATTCAATCAAATTTGTTAGGCAAGACTTACCCTTCACGAATCCATGTTGACTATCCCGGATTAAGTTGCATCTTTCCAAATGGTCATAAATCCTATCCCTCAGGACCTTTTCCATTATCTTACCAACCACCGAAGTAAGACTAACTGGCCTATAATTACCAGGGTCATTCCTATTTCCTTTCTTGAAGAGAGGAACAACATTCGCCACTCTCCAGTCCTCTGGCACCATCCCCGTGGACAGTGAGGACCCAAAGATCAAAGCCAAAGGCTCTGCAATCTCCTCCCTTGCCTCCCAAAGAATCCTAGGATATATCCCATCTGGCCCAGGGGACTTATCGACCCTCAGGTTCTTCAAAATTGCTAAAACATCTTCCCTCAGAACATCTACCTCCTCCAGCCTATCCACCTTTATCACACTCTCATCCTCAAAAACATAGCCCCTCTCCTCGGTGAACACTGACGAAAAGTATTCATTCATCACCTCTCCTATCTCTTCTGACTCCATGCACAAGTTCCCACTACTGTCCTTGACCGGCCCTACCCTCACCCTGGTCATTCTTTTATTTCTCACATAAGAGTAAAAAGCCTTGGGGTTTTCCTTGATCCGACCCGCCAAGGACTTCTCATGCCCCCTCCTAGCTCTCCTAAGCTCTTTTTTTAGCTCAGTCCTTGCTACCTTGTACCCCTCAATCGACCCAACTGAACCTTGTTTTCTCATCCTTACATACGCTTCCTTTTTCCTCTTGACTAGACATTCAACCTCTTTTGTGAACCATGGTTCTCTCACTCGGCCATTTCCTCCCTGCCTGACAGGGACATACCTATCAAGGACACGCAGTAATTGCTCCATGAAAAAGCTCCACTTTTCGTTTGTGCCTTTCCCTGATAGTTTCTGTTCCCATCTTATGCTCCCTAATTCTTGCCTAATCGCATCATAATTACCCCTCCCCCAATTATAAACCCTGCCCTGCCGTATGGCCCTATCCCTCTCCATTGCAATAGTGAAAGTCACCGAATTGTGGTCACTATCTCCAAAGTGCTCTCCCACATACAAATCAAACACTTGGCCCGGTTCATTACCCAGTACCAAATCCAACGTGGCCCCACCTCTTGTCGGCCTATCCACATATTGTGTCAGGAAACCCTCCTGCACACACTGTGCAAAAACTATCCCATCCGAACTGTTTGACCTATAAAGGTTCCAATCAATATTTGGAAAGTTGAAGTCACCCATGACAACTACTCTGTGACCTCCACACCTATTCATAATCTGCTTTGCAATTTCTTCCTCCACATCTCTATTACTATTTGGGGGCCTGTAGAAAACTCCTAACAACGTGACCGCTCCTTTCCTATTTCTAACTTCAGCCCATATTACCTCAGACGGCAGATCCCCCTCGAACTGCCTTTCTGCCGCTGTTAAACTATCCTTGATTAACAATGCTACTCCTCCACCTTTCTTACCACCTTCCCTACTCTTACTGAAACATCTATACCCCAGAACTTCCAACAACCATTCCTGTCCCTGTTCTAACCATGTCTCCGTAATGGCCACCACATCGTAGTCCCAAGTATCAATCCACGCTCCAAGTTCTCCTACCTTATTCCGGATGCTCTTTGCATTGAAGTAGACACACTTCAAGCCACCTTCCTGTCTGCCGGTACATTCCTGCGACCTTGATACCCTCCTCAGTACCTCCCTACACTCACCACTGGCTCCTGGACTACAGCCCTTTTTCCCATCCCCCTGACAAATTAGTTTAAACCCCCCCAAAGAGCCGTAGCAAATTTCCCTCCCAGGATATTGGTGCCCCTCTGGTTCAGGTGCAAACCGTCCTGTTTGTACAGGTCCCACCTTCCCCAGAATGTGCTCCAATTATCCACATAACTGAAACCCTCCCCCCTACACCATCCCTGCAGCCACGTGTTTATCTGCACTCTCTCCCTGTTCCTCAACTCGCTAGCACGTGGCACCGGCAACAAACCAGAGATTACAACATGGTTTGTACTGGCTCTCAGCTTCCAACCTAGCTCCCTAAATTCCTGTTTTAAATCCCCGTCCCTTCTCCTACCTATGTCGTTGGTACCGATGTGTACCACGACTTGTGATTGTTCCCCCTCCCCCTTGAGGATTCTGAAAACACGGTCCGAGATGTCACGGACCCTGGCACCCGGGAGGCAACATACCATCCGTGAGTCTCTTTTGCTGCCACAGAACCTCCTATCTGTCCCTCTGACTATTGAGTCCCCAATAACTATTGCTCTCCTGCTCTCCCCCCTTCCCTTCTGAGCCACAGGGACGGACTCAGCGCCGGAGATCCGGTCACCGTGGCTTACCACTGGTAGGTCGTCCCCCTCAACAGTATCCAAAGCGGTATACTTGTTACTGAGGGGAACGACCACAGAGGATCCCTGCACTGACTACTTCCTCCTAGCCCCTCTCACCGTCACCCATCTATCTTCATTCTTTGGAGTAACTATATGCCACAAGTAACAAGCAGCCACTGGTCCGGAAGAAAAAGAAGGTAGCTGAAACATAGAACTGCAATTGTGATGATGTCTGTGCCTTTGCCACTCCTAACATGTCAGGTTGCCAACCCTCCAGGATTGCCCTGGAGTCTCCAGGAATTGAAGTTTGATCTGTTCAAGCACTGCTACAAGCAACCCTGGAGAAAAGTCATAGGGGCATGAAACAAAATAGTTTTTTTTTTCATTTTCTTTGAACGCTTGTTCGTTTATTAGTTATGAAAATATTGGACATGGGGAAAAAGACTTTGACTGACAGTCAAAAATCATCCAATTGGGTAACGAAGAGTCTGTTCACTTCCCAATTGGCCATGGGAAGGCGGGGCTCCGCAAGGATGGACATGTTGGTAGACCAATGGTGGGGGCAGGCAATTGGAGACAGGGGTCATGTGATGAAACCTCCAGGAATATGTCCAACCAGAGTTGGCAACCCTACGACCATGCAATGATGAAAGGTGGATGGGGCTGTACCTTGCCTGGTGAAATGGCACCTTGAGAATGCAATACAGTACAAAAGATTAGATTTGCAGAAGATGCAAACTGCTTTGAATTGAAAAATATTAATTTACTGCATTTACAATTATATTTACCTTTATCCTGAAGCGCTTACACTGCCCAGTGCCCAACTACATACCTCCCAGTGACATTGGGCGCCTCAGGTGTGTCCTTCTCATGCTCCGTGCGCTATTTCTTGTAGGGGGACCACAGCGGGACAGCTCCTACAGTTTTTGGTGGCTGGTTTATTTTCTCAATGGAAATGCTGATTGGGCAAACCCGGTGGGTTTTCAACTGGAGATATTTTCATGTCTTTCTCAATCACTGCACAAACGATGCACAGCATTGCAAGATGTTCTGGAGAGACACAGCTCTGGTCCACATGCAGTTTCTGTTGAGCTCTGCCTTCTTTAGGAAATTTGAAAACCCCTTGTACGCTCGATGTAGCATGAATTAACAGAAACAAAAAAGAGCAGTTCCGCTGAAACATTAGCCAGTCTTCACTTTTCAGGTGCTGATTGACTCACCCGCTGTACACAGTATTTTGTGTTTGAGATTTCTTTTCTGTAAATGTAACAGATCAGATTTGTGTACTTGTTTAACAGTTACTCTCGTGTGCACAGGTTCCATCTGCTGCTATTCTTCTGAATTTTAAATACTGTAACTGCACCAATTGTTTTTTTCTGCTGCCTAGTCAGTGAAATAGTTCTCAACAAAGCCTCGGAGTGTGAAAAACATTATTTGCTGAAGTGTTTTCTGATTTAACAGTATTTGGCAGACTATAAACAATGGCTCAGCAACTGGGCTGCAGCTTGTTGATTTTGTGATAAATCAAAATATATTCAACGTACTATATCTGCGCACACTTCTTATCAACTTTTTTCGTTAGAAATTCCTGTGTCCAGATTTATAATGGAAACTGCCGATGTAAATATGTCTCGTTATACTGCAGCTCCACAAGTGTCAAGAGAGAGCGATTACAGTGGCAGTGAAAGTCACCATCATTCTCTCATAGGGAGGGAGTTCCAGGATTTTGACCCAGCGACGATGAAGGAACGGCGATACATTTCCAAGTCCGGACGGTGTGTGATTTGGGGAACTTGGAGGTGGTGGTGTTCCCATGCGCCTGCTACTTTGTTCTTCTAGGGGCTAGAGGTCGCGGGTTTGGGAGGTGCTGCCGAAGAAGTCTTGGCGAGTTGCTGCAGTGCATCTTGTAGATGGTACACACTGCAGCCACGGTACGCCAGTGGTGGAGGGAGTGAATGTTTAAGGTGATGGATGGGGTGCCAATCAAGCAGGCTGCTCTGTCCTGGATGGTGTTGAGCTTCTTGAGTGTTGTTGGAGCTGTACTCATCCAGGCAAGTGGAGAATATTCCATCACACTCCTGACTTGTGCCTTGTAGATGGTGGAAAGGCTTTGGGGAGTCAGGAGGTGAGACACTCGCCGCAGAATACCCAGCCTCTGACCTGCTCTCGTGGCCACAGTATTTATGTGGCTGGTCCAGTTAAGTTTCTGGTCAATGGTGAGAGTGAGTTGATGGTTGACTCCAGGTCGCAGAGTTTCAGGATTACTTTTGTAGCCTCTGGATAAGTTCAGTAATGTCCTTTTCAATGGTTCTGAAGTAATTATAAAAGCATGACTGCATTTGTTCTGAATTCAGGCTGTGCACTTTTGAAGGATACAAGGCCCATTATGTACAAGTTGATGTGGTCAGTGAATTTTCTTTCATTAGTACCTTGCAGTTTAGGGTGGGCTTCCCTAAAGACTTAAAAATAATTGCCGACACCTTCAGTGACCAAATCAGTGGGGTGACCAAGTGCAGTGTTAAACTACAAACCCAGGTAACCTGAGTGCTGCTTTCATTCAGATGGACTAGCGGCCTGACCAGGTTCAAATGCAGGAATTCTACAAAGAAAGATGAAGGTGCACTCCCACCCAATCTGGGTAAGTTCCCAAACACAGTAAGTGCTGCAATGCACAATTTATCAGACTGAGCCTCAGAGAAAGGTTGAATCTTCCCTGAGTGGTCTGCACAGAGTGGTCTTAAATGGCTTCTAAACAGAGAGAGTGAGAATTCGGAGCAATGGGGGAAGGAGGTGCTGCTTTTTGTCTCCAATACTTGTAATGTTTTGTGTTACAGGTAAATATTTAATTTCATCTACCTATAACTTAAATTAGATCTAGAAATTGGTTAAAAACGAAACTATAAGCGAAGTTAATTAAATACGTAAACTTTAATTAATTAATGTTATATAGGGATGGCATTGCAGGCGGTGTGCCGCAACTGGAGCATGTGAGAGTTTGTGGAGAGCATCGCAATCCCGGACTACCACGTCTGTAGTAAGTGTCTGCATCGTGAGGAACTTCAGCTCAGAGTTGTTGAGCTGGAGTCTGAGGTGCAGACATTGCGGGGCATCAGGGATGGGGAGAGTTAACTGGACACTTTGATCCAAGGGGCAGTCACACCCCTTAGGTTAAGTGGTGGTACAGGTCTGGTTAGCGGTCAGAGACACGAGGGTGTGACTGTAACTCAGGAAGGTAAGGGGACCCCAGGTGCAGTGCTGGAGGAGCCTCGGCCTTTGCCCTTATCCAACATGTGTGGATGAGGGCAAATTCTGCAGGGTGGATGAGCAAATTGACCACAGCACCATGGTGTAGGAGGCCATTCAAGTGGGGGGAGTGAAAAGAATGTGGTAGTGGCAGGGGATAGTATAGTCGGGGAGAGATACTGTTCTCTGCAGCTGCGACCGGGAGTTCTGAAGGCTGTGCCGCCTGCCCGATGCCAGGGTTAAGGATATCTCCTCGTGGCTGGAGAAGAATTTGGAGGGGGAGGATCCAGCTATTGTGCTCCATGTGGGAACCACCGGCATAGGTAGAACTAGGAATGAGATTCTGCTGAAATAGTTTGAAGAGCTAGTGTCCAAATTAAAACACAGAACCTCAAAGGTAATAAAGGTAATGATCGCTGAATTGTTACCTGAGCCATGCGCAAATTGGCATAGGGACAAACAGGTCAGAGAGTTAAACGCGTGGCTCAAAGAGTGGTGTGGGAGGATGGGGTTTTGATTCATGGGGCACTGGCACCAGTACTGGGGAAAGAGGGAGCTGTTCCGTTAGGGCGGGCTCCACTTAAACTAGGCTGGGACCAGTGTCCTGGTGAATCGAATAACTAGGGCTGTAGGTAGAGCTTTAAACTGAAAAGGGTGGGGGGAGGAGAAATTTAAAGAGAAAGTCAAGGTAATGGAGCAGTGTAGTGATATGGGTAAAGATAAGCAGTATGTGTCAGGAAGGGACATAGAGTTTAATGGCAATAGTGTATCAGCGAATAAGGTGAAAGCAGGGAATAATGTTAAAAATTAAAGGCTCTTTATCTGAATGCACGAAGCAATCATAACAAGATAGTCAAAATAGTGGCACAAATATACATCAATAGGTTTGATCTCATTGCCATTACAGAGACGTGGTTGCAAGATGACCAAGGTTGGGAACTAAATATTCCAGGGTATTTGAAGTTTTGAAAGGACAGGCAGAATGGAAAAGGAGAGGGGGTAGTCCTGATGATAAAGGATGACATAAGGACAGTAGTGAGAAAGGATCTTGGCTCGGAAGATTAGGAAGTAGAATCAGTATGGATGGAGATAAGAAATAACAAGGGGCAGAAAACACAGGTGGAGTAGTTTATAGGCCCCAAAGAGTAGCTATACAATTGGACAGAGTGTTAATCAACAAATAATAGGAGCTTGTAACAATGGCAATACAATAATTATGGGGGACTTTAATCTTCATATCGACTGGGCGAATCAAATTGGCAAAGGTAATCGGGAGGATGAGTTCATGGAATATATTCGAGACAGTTTCCAAGAACAATACATCATGGAACCAACTAGGGAACAGGCTATTTTCGATCTTGCATTCTGTAATGAGACAGGGTTCATTAGTAATCTCATAGTGAAGGATCCTCTGGGGAAGAGTGATCATAATATGATAGAATTTCACATTGAGTTTGAGAGTGAAATACTTAAGTACGAAACTATAGTCTTAAACTTAAATAATGTCAATTACATAGGTATGAGGGGCGAGTTGGCTAAGGTAGATTGGAAAATTAGATTAAAAGGTATGACGGTACATAAGCAGTGGCAAACATTTAAAGAAATATTCCAAAATTCTCAACAAATATACATTCCATTGAGAAATAAAAACTCCATGGGGAAAGTGATCCATCCGTGACTAACTAAAGTTGTTAAGGATAGTATGAGATTAGAAGAAGAGTCTTATAATGTTGTGAAGAATAGTAGTAAGCCTGAGGATTGAGAGAGTTTTAGAAAACAGCAAAGGATGACCAAAAAATTGATAAAAAGGGAGAAAATAGAATATGGGAGTAAAATAGTAAGAAATATAAAGACAGATTAAAAGAGCTTCTAGAAGTATGTAAAAAGAAATAGAGTAGCAAAAGTAAGCATTTATCACTTGGAGGCTGAGACAGGAGAAATTATTATGGGGAATAAGGAAATGGCAGAGACTTTGAACAAATATTTTGTATCTGTCTTCACAGTAGAAGTCACAAAAAGCATAGCAAAAATGGTGGGGAACCAAGGGTCTAATGAGTGAGGAATTTAAAGTAATTAAGATCAGTAGAGAAAAAGTACTTGAGAAACTAATGGGACTAAAAGCCCACAAATCCCCTGGACCTGATGGCCTACATCCTAGGGTTCTAAAAGAGTTGGCTGAAGAGATAGTGGATGCATTGGTTGTGATCTTCCAAAGTTCCCTAGATTCTAGAACGGTCCCAGTGTATTGGAGGGTAGCAAATGTTACTCTGCTATTCAAGAAAGGACGGAGAGAGAAAACAGGGAACTACAGGCCAGTTAGCCTGACATCATGCGCTTCAGGGCACTTAGAAAATCATAATATGGTTAGGCAAAGTCAGCATGGTTTTATGAAAGGGAAATTGTATTTAACAAATTTATTAGAGCTTTTTGAGGATGTAACAAGCTGGGTGGATAAAGGGGAACCAGTGGATGTTGTGTCTTTGGATTTCCAAAAGGCATTCGATAAGGTGCCACATAAAAGGTTGCTACGCAAGATAAGGGCTCATGGGGTTGGGGGTAATATATTAGCATGGTTCGAGGATTGGTTAACGGGCAGGAAAAAGAGTAGGGATAAACGGATCATTTTCCAGTTGGCAGGCTGCAACTAGTGGGGTGCCACAAGGATCAGTGCTTGGGCCTCAGCTATTTACAATCTATATTAATGACTTAGATGAAGGGACCAAGTGTAATGTATCCATGTTTGCTGACGATACAAAGCTAGGTGGGAAAGTAAGCTGTGAGGAGGACACAAAAGCGACTGCAAAGGGAGATAGACAGTTTAAGTGGGTAGGCAATAAGGTGGCAGATGGAGTATAATGTAGGGAAATGTGAGGCTATTCACATTGGTACGAAGAATAGGAAAAACAGAATATTTTTTAAACGGAGAGAAACTATTAAATGTTGGTGTTCAGAGAGATTTAAGTGTTCTCGTACAGGAAACACAGAGGTAGCATGCAGGTACAGCAAGCAATTAGGAAGGCAAATGACATGTTGGCCTTTATTGCAAGGGGGATGGAGTATAAGAGCAAGGAAGTCTTGCTACAATTGTACAGGGCTTTGGTAAGACCACACCTGGAGTACTGTGCACAGTTTTGGTCTCCTTATCTGAGGAAGGTTATACTTGCCTTAGAGGCGGTGCAGCGAAGGTTCACCAGATTGATTCCTGGGATGAGAGGGTTGTCCTATGAGGAGAGATTGAGTAGATTGGGCCTATACTCTCTCGAGCTGAGAAGAATGAGAGGTGATCTCATTGAAACATATAAGATTCTGAGGGGGATTGACAGGGTAGATGCTGAGAGGTTGTTTCCCCTGGCTGGAGAGTCTAGAACTAGGGGGCATAGTCTCAGGATAAGGGATCAGCCATTTAGGACTGAGGTGAGGAGGAACTTCTTCACTCAGAGGGTTGTCAATCTTTTGAATTCTCTACCCCAAAGCACTGTGGATGCTGAATCATTGAGTATATTCAAGGCTGAGATAGATAGATTTTTGAACTCTAGGGGAATCAAGGGATATGGAGATCGGGCGGAGTTGAAGTCAAAGATCAGCCATGACCTTATTGAATGGCGGAGCAGGCTCGAGGGGCCGTATGTCCATGTGACCATGGTGCCTTATTTCTCCATGTCCACTCTGCAGTCTATGACATGGTCAACCATACCATCATTCTGCAATGTCTCTCCTTCGTTGTCCAGCTCTTGGAGACGACCCTCGCTTGATTCCATTCTTGACTACCCGATCATAGTCAGAACATCTGCACCCATTGCTTTTCCTCCCACCATCATCCCTTAAGGATCCATCTTTGGCCCCTCCTCTGCACCTTGGCAACATCACCCACAGACCTGGGGTCAGCTATCACGCCCTCTCTCCACTCCTCATTGCTGCTCTGCTGTCAGACTGGTTGTCCAACATCTAGTCTTGCATGAACAAGTTTCCTCCAGCTAAACATTGGGAAGACCCAAATTGTCGCCTTCGGCCCCTGCTACATTAACTATACCCTCTTCACCAACTGACCACTGTCTCGGGCTGAGCCAGACCGCTTGCAACCTCGTCGTCCTATTTTACCCTGAACTGAGCTTCCGACCCCATAGAACCTCCACTACACACAATGCCTATCACCATCCACCTCCGCCCCCTACCTCAGCCCATCTGCTGCTGAAACCCTTATCCATGCCTTTGTCACCTCCACACTTGATTACTCCAATGCTCTCCTGGTCAGCTTTCCATCTCCACCAGGAGTTTTGATGTAAGCAGCAACAGCTGACAACTAGCAGAGCCAGCCTGAGTGTTTGCTGTTGTTGAGAGACCACGAGCAGAAAGCTTACAAGAAAAAACAACTCAGCTCTTCAAATTCATTGAAACTGTCAAGAGCACATGCCATTGGATTGTAAATTCTGTGCAAATTGTGAATCATCGGAGAGACACAGTAGTGAGAGAAAAGAGAGACAAACGGAGAGAGAACAGGAAACTGCCAGTAGATTGAAGTCAAAAGTTCAGTCATAACAACCACACAATTCAAGTGGATAAAAATAAGTCATTTTTCACCTCAATTAATGAAATTACGACAATGTGCATTTTATTCAAATTTACAACCAAAAACAGGTTGGAAACATTAAGATGTATTAAACAATACTGTGTCTCAGTTCTGAACCATGATTAGGGTGATCAATATTGAAAAGGAGATACAATTCAGAATCAGAGTAGGGACAGAACTCAAGAGATTCATTCTTAGCTGCCCTACTGGACATGACTTTGGTCAAGATCAGGATCAAGAGCATCACCAGGTCTTGGAGACCCTGGGAGTACAGGCAACTCACCATCCTAAGCTGGTACTGATCACCAGGTTTCATGATCTCCTCCGCCATGCTAGGTTGGCAGATACTCAGTAGGCAGAGGATTATCAGGGAAACCGCGAGCAAATTGGCCAAGCGTTGGCTCAGAAAGTTACCTCCACAGCTAAAGTAGCGATAATGCAAACAGGAACAGCAGATCCTGAGAACAGGAAGAAGCAGGTAACCTCTGGGTGGCTTTTGGTTGCAGGTTCAGTGACGATGCTGTGTAGGACATCAGGCAGACGTTCCAGCCACGGGTTCCTCTGTATGGAATTATGGTGAGGATACTGACAAATCTGTCAGTAGAAAAAGAGCATGGTTCCCATGGATTGGAGGGTAGCTAATGTAACCCCACTATTTAAAAAAGATGGGAGGGAGAAAACGGGGAATTATAGACTGGTAAACCTGACATCGGTAGTGGGGGAAATGCTAGAGTCCATTATAAAAGATGTAATAGCAGAGCACTTGGAAAACAGTGACAGGATCGGACAAAGTCAACATGGATTTACAAAAGGTAAATCATGCTTGACTAATCTACTGGAATTTTTTGAGGATGTAACTGGTAGAATAGATAAGGGAGAACCAGTGGATGTGGTGTATTTGGACTTTCAGAAGGCTTTCGATAAGGTCCCGCATAAGAGATTAGCGTGCAAAGTTAAAGCACATGGGATTGGGGGTAAGGTACTGACTTGGATAGAGAACTGGTTGGCAGACAGGAAGCAAAGAGTTGGAATAAATGGGTCTTTTTCCAAGTGGCAGGGATCGGTGCTAGGACCCCAGTTATTCACAATATATATTAATGATCTAGACGAGGGAACTAGATGTAATATCTCCAAGTTTGCAGACGACACAAAGCTGGGTGGGCGTGTGTGTTGTGAGGAGGATGCAGTGAAACTCCAGTATGATTTGGACAAGTTGGGTGATTGGGCAGATGCATGGCAGATGCAGTATAATGTGGATAAATGCGAGGTTATCCACTTTGGTGGCAAAAACAGGAAGGCAGATTATTATCTGAACGGCAATAGATTGGGAAAAGGGGAAGTGCAACGAGACCTGGGAGTCCTTGTGCACCAGTCGTTGAAGGTAAGCATGCAGGTGCAGCAGGCGGTTAAGAAGGCAAATGGTATGTTGGCCTTCATAGCGAGAGGATTCGAGTACAGGAGCAAGGATGTCTTGCTGCAGTTGTACAGGGCCTTGGTGAGACCACACCTTGAGTATTGTGTGCAGTTTTGGTCGCCTTATCTGAGGAAGGATGTTCTTGCCATGGAGGGAGTGCAGCGAAGATTCACCAGACTGATACCTGGGATGGCAGGAATGACGTATGAAGAGAGATTGGGACGATTGGGCTTGTATTCGCTAGAGTTTAGAAGAATGAGAGGGGATCGCATTGTAACTTATAAAATTCTAACAGGACTAGACAGACTAGATGCAGGAAGGATGTTCCCGATGCAGGGGGAGTCCAGAACCAGGGGTCACAGTCTAAGGATAAGGGGTAAGCCATTTAGGGGTTACGGGGAGCGGGCAGGAAATTGGACATGAGGCTGAGTTCGGATCGGTCAAGCCCTGTGGGTGGTGGAGCGGGCCCAGGGGCTGTGTGGCCGGGTCCTGCTCCTACTTCTTGTGTTCTTTAGATTTGAGGTTAGGATCAGATCAGCCATGATCTTATTGAATGGCGGAGCAGGCTCGAGGGGCCGATTGGCCTACTCCTGCTCCTATTTCTTATGTTCTTATTTAGGACTGAGATGAGGAGGAATTTCTTCACCCAGAGAGTGGTGAACCTGTGGAATTCTCTACCACACAAGGCACTTGAGGCCAATTCATTAAATATTTTCAAGAAGGAGTTAGATATATTTCTTAAGGCTAAAGGGATCAAGGGATATGGGGAGAAAGCAGGGACAGGGTACTGAATTTGGATGATCAGCCATGATCTCATTAAATGGCGGAGCAGGCTCGAGGGGCCGAATGGCCTACTCCTGCTCCTATCTTCTATGTTTCTATGGTTCTTTTGTTCAAGTCTGTCTTAGCGACTGTGAATCTTGTGCCCAATATCAGGATCACAAGTATTCAATGGGCCATTTTAGCAAGAGTAGACTCACAGATAATATGCAGTAGATAATAACTTTTAAAGTATTAGTTGGTTTCCTAACTCCACCTCATAGACCTGCTAATGACCATCTTCCTCTGTTAACCGTTTCATGCTTCTCCAGTTGTAAAGAGCCTGGGTAATGTTACAGGAATGAGCCATTTTCTACACAACTCCTGTCTGCAATAAGTTCTGTGATGGAAAACAAAGAGATCTCCAGTGACCTGGTAATGTATGTCATGGATATCCATGATCTTCAAATCGCTGTCAGCAAATGTCGTTCTACCCTCTCTGCTCCAAATATTAGGGAACATAATAAAAACATAAGAATTAGGAGGAGGAGTTGGCCATATCAACTCCACTTTTCCGCCCGATCTCCATATCCCTTGATTCTCCTAGAGTTCAAAAATCTATCTATCTCAGCCTTGAATATACTCAATGATTCAGCAAACAGCGTTTTGGAGTAGAGAATTCAAAAGATTGACAACCCTCTGAGTGAATAAATTCCTCCTCCACCTCAGTCTTAAATGGCCGACCCCTTATCCTGAGACTATGCCCCCTAGTTCTAGACTCTCCAGCCAGGGGAAACAACCTCTCAGCATCTACCCTATCAATCCCCCTCAGAATCTTTTATGTTTCAATGAGATCACCTCTCATTCTTCTCAGCTTGAGAGAGTATAGGCCCAATCTACTCAATTTCTCCTCATATGACAATCCTCTCATCCCAGGAATCAATCTAGTGAACCTTCTCTGCACCGCCTCTAAGGCAAGTATATCCTTCCTCAGATAAGGAGACCAAAACTGTGCACAGTACTCCAGGTGTGGTCTCACCAAAGCCTTGTACAAATGTTGCAAGACTTCCTTACTCTTGTACTCTAACCCCCTTGCAATAAAGGCCAACATGTCATTTGCCTTCCTAATTGCTTGCTATACCTGCATGCTAACTCTGTGTTTCCTGTACAAGGACACCCAGGTCCCTCTGAGTGCAAACATTTCCCAGTCTCTCACCATGCAAAAAATATTCTGCTTTTCTGTTTTTCCTACCAAAGTAGATAACTTCACAATTCCCCACATTGTATTCCATTTGCCATGTTCTTGCCCACTCAGTCAACCTGTATATATCTCTCTGCAGCCTCTTTGCGTCCTCCTCACAGCTTACTTTCCCACCTAACTTTGTATCATCAGCAAACATGGATAAGTTACACTCAGTCCCTTCATCTAAGTCATTGATATAGATTGTAAATAGCTGAGGCCCAAGCACTGATCCTTGCGGTACCCCGCTAGTTACAGCCGGCCAACCCAAAAAAGTCCCGTTTATTCCTAATCTCTGTTTTCTGTCCATTAACCAATCTTCAATCCATGCTAATATATTACCCCCAATCCCATGAGTCCTAATTTTGTGTAATAACCTCTTGTGTGGCACCTTATCGATGCTTTTGAAAATCCATATACACTACATCCACTGGTTCCCCCTTATCCATCCTACTACTTACATCTTCAAAAAACTCTAACAGATTTGTCAAACATGATTTCCCTTTCATAAAACCATGTTGACTCTGCCTAATCATATTACGATTTTCTAAGTGTTCTGTTACCACATCCCTAATAACAGATTCTAGCATTTTGCCTGCTACTGATGTGAGGCTAACTGGCCTATAGTTTCCCCGTTTTTTCTCTTCCTCCTTTCTTAAATAGCGAGGTTATGTTTGCTACCTTCCAATCCTTGGGGACTGTTCTAGAATCTAGGGAATTCTGGAAAATTAATACCAGTGCATCCACTATCTCTGCAGGTACTTCTTTTAAAACCCTAGGATGCAAGTCGTCAGGTCCAGGGGAATTGTCGCCACTTAGTACCATTAATTTCTCCAGTACTATGTCTTTACTCAGACTGATTTCTTTAAGTTCCTCATTCTCTCTGGACCCTTGGTTCCCCATTATTTCCGGAATGTGTTTTGTGTCTTCTACTGTGAAGACAGATATAAAGTATTTGTTTAATGTCTCTGACATTTTCTTATTACCCATTATAATTTCTCCTGTCTCTGCCTCTAAGGGGCCCATGTTTACTTTCACTAATCTCTTCCTATTTACATACCTATAGAAATGTTTGCAATCTGTTTTTATGTCTCTTGCTAATTTACTCTCATATTCCTTTTTCTCTTTCCATATCAATTTCTTGGTCCTCCTTTGATGAATTCTAAAATCTTCCCAATTCGCAGGCTTACTACTCTTCTTCACAACATTATAAGCCTCTTACTTCGATCTAATACTATCTTTAACTTCTCTTGTTAGCCACAGTTGGACCACTTTTCCTGTGGGATTTTTGTGCCTTAAAGGAATGTATATTTATTGTAAATTATGTATTAATTCTTTAAATGCTAGCCATTGCTTGTCTACCATCATATCTTTTAATCTAGTTTCCCAATCTACCTTAGCCAACTCGCCCCTCATACCTACGTAGTTTGCTTTGTTTAGATTTATGACCCTAGTTTCGGATTTAACTAAATCACCTTCAAACTCAATATAAATTTCTATCATATTATGGTCACTTTTCAAGGACGGTCAGCATGGATTTGTAAAGAGAAGGTCGTGTCTGACAACCTTGACTGAATTTTTTGAGGGGATAACGAGGAGGGTCGATGAGGGTAGCGCGTTTGATGTAGTCTACATGGGTTTTAGCAAGGCTTTTGACAAGGTCCCACATGGCAGGCTGGTCAGAAAAGCACATGGCATCCAAGGGAAATTGGCAAGTTGGATCCAAAATTGGCTCAGTGGTAGGAAGCAAAGGGTAATGGTTGACGGGTGTTTTTGTGACTGGAAGGCTGTTTTCCAGTGGGGTTCCACAGGGCTCAGTACTAAGTCCCTTGCTTTTTGTGGTATATATCAATGATTTAGACTTCAATGTAGGGGCATGATTAAGAAGTTTGCAGATGATACAAAAATTGGCTGTGTGGTTGATAGTGAGGAAGAAAGCTGTAGTCTGCAGGTGGGCAGAAAAGTGGCAAATAGAATTCAATCCAGAGAAGTGTGAGGTAATGCACTTGGGGAGGAGGGCTAACAAGGCAAGGGAATAGACAATAAATGGTAGGATACTGAGAAGTGTAGAGGAACAGAGGGACCTTTGGAGTGCATGTCCACACATCCCTGAAGGTAGCAGGACAGGTAGATAAGGTGGTTAAGAAGACATATGGGATACTTTCTTTTATTAGCCAAGGCATAGAATATAAGCACAGGGAGGTTATGCTAGAACTGTATAAAACACGAGTGAGGCCACAGCTAGAGTACTGCATACAGTTCTGGCAACCACATTACAGGAAAGATGTGATTGCACAAGAGAGGGTACAGAGGAGATTTACGAGGATGTTGCTAGGAGTAGAGAATCTTAGCTATGAGGAACGACTGGATAGGCTGGGGTTGTTTTCTTTGGAACAGAGGAGGCTGAGGGGAGACTTAATTGAAGTGTATAACATTATGAGGGGCATAGATAGAGTGGATAGGAAGAATCTTTTTCCCTTAGCAGAGAGGTCAATAACCAGGGGGCATAGATTTAAAGTAATTGGTAGATGGATTAGCGGAGAATTGAGGAGAAATTCTTTCACCCAGAGGGTGGTGGGGGTCTGGAATGCACTGCCTGAAAGGGAGGTAGAGGCAGAAACCATCATCGCATTTAAAGTGTAGCCACTGTTGTAATGCAGGAAACGCGCCAAGCAATTTGCGCACAGCATAGTGTTTAAAGTAGAGCCTATGAGGCCTGTACATTCCAGAACAATTCTTTGGATGCACTTTGTTAGTTGTACAGGAGTTGAGGAATATCCTGAAAAGCCAAAATCCACTTCTGCAGACACCTCATGAACCTCGATTCTGATTATGTAAAGAAAATGTAACTACCTTGGGTGGGAGTTGGTCCTAATTGGCAGCAGTGATCTCAGAGAGGTCATTTGGATAGAGAATACATTCAATGAAAATACCACACTTAACCAATGTAAGTGCGGTTTTGGGAGTGTTAAGTTGAGGCACATTGTTAAAGTATTGTAGGCAGCTCTTCCGGATGAGCAAGCTGTATACAGGTTCTACAGCTACAAACACGAGAATACTCAATTCCCTATTGTCCGTGCCTGCCAGGAGAAACACACAGATGTATCCAAGCAGACGAACTTGGACAGATAAGTGTGTTCTCATAGTCACGTACATGTCTGTACCCATAAAAGCCCTGTGATGCTACAGGCTACACACACATACACACACACACCTCTCTCTTGCTCAGGTGATGCCGACATGTATTGTTCTTAAAAGTGAAAGAGCACAGGCCAGCTTTGCTGGGTCAGAGTCAGGTCAGCAATAGCTGTTTCTCTGTCGCCTTCATGTTACATGACAGCCTGCTCATTACTGGAGCTGAGCAAAGTACCTGTCACTTCCAGTGCATCTCCGGAGATTTGGAAACTTGTCTTCAGACTTGCTCGACCATTCATGTCATGTACAAAGCATGCATTTAACAAGAAAATGAGACATGGGACCTTTACCGTGTGGCACTGAAGAATCGGTTGTTGCATTGATTAAATTTGTGGCTTTCCTTTCTAATGTTCTTCTTCGTTCTCTGAAAACTAGTTATAATATTACTCTGAGGAATTCTAATTACTCACTCATCTAAAACTCTGCTGCCCATATCCTATCCCGCACCAAGTCCTGCTCAAACATCACTTCTGTCCTTGCTGATCTATATTGTTCCGCAGGCCCCCCAACACCAAGTTTAAAACTCTCATCCCCATGTTCAAATCACTTTCTGGCCTCATCCCATCTTATCTCCATAACCTCCTTCAGCTCTTTAATTATGGCCTCTTGTGCAACCCAAAATCTCTTTGCCCCACCATTGGCAGCTGTGTCTTAAGCCGTCTAAGCCCTAGGCTCTGGAATTCCCTCCCTAAATCTCTCCACCTCACCTCCCTCGTCTCCTTTAAGGCCCTGCTTAAAATCTACCTCTTTGACCGAGCTAATATCTTAATATCTCCTTTGGCTTAGTGTTATTTTTTGATTAATCATGCTTCTGTGAAGCGCCTTGAGACATTTTCTGCATTAAAGGTGCTATATAAATGCAAACTGCTATTCTCTCCCTTCAAGGGCTTGGGCACATGTTACTGACATTAAACTCTGTCTATGATTGGGAATCTCTAAGTAGCTGTTGGATACTGTCTATCTCTGGGTACTCAGTACTTACTCTTTCACTTAATTGTCTGAGACTTTCTACCTTTGTATATTCTTGTCTCTCGATGTTCATTAGCTCCTCTTCTTTGGGGTATTGATTGGCTGCACTTGCCCTGGGCAGTGATTGGCTGCTCTTGCCCTGGGCATTGATTGGCTGCTCAATTTCTATTGTTTAACTCTTTGGAGATAGATTGCCTGCTGTATATCTTTGGGTAGTGATTGGTTATGAGATATCGTTGTGTATTGGATGGCTGTTCAATTTCATGTGATTCGTTGATGTTTTACGGAAACTTTTAGCAGAACATAGCAATGTGCAATACTGATAATATACCAACACAGGACTGTGAAATACTGATACTGTACGAACAGGACTGAACATTACTGATACTGTACTAACAGGACTGTGCAATACTGATACTGTACTAACACAGGTCTAAACAATACTGATACTGTACTAAAACAGGACTGTGTAACACTGATACTGTACTAAAACAGGACTGTGTAATACTGATACTGTATTAACAGGACTGAACAATACTGATACAAAAAGAAAATACTGCAGATGCTGGAAATCTGAAATAAAAACAGAAAATGCTGGAGATACTCAGCAGGTCAGGCAGCAGCTGTGAAGAGAGAAACAGAGTTAACGTTTTAGGTCGATGACCTTTCGTCAGAACTGGAAAAAAGCAGGAAATGGAACAGATTTTTAAGCAAGTGTAGTGGCTGGGAAATAGGGGAGGGGATGAAAGAACAAAAGGGAAGGTCTGTGATAGGATAGAAGGCAGGAGAGATTAAGAGACATTGAGAGACATTAAGAGATATTCAAGGCAAAAGGAGATGGTAATGGGACAGGTTAAGAAACAAAGGATGGCTCTAGATGAAGTGTAAATTGCGCTGGCAGAATGAAAGACAGCTGTGCTAACACAGGACTGAACAATACTGATCATGTACTGACATGGGATTGAACAATTCTGAGACTGTGCTAACAGGACTGTGCAATACTGAAACTGGACTGACACAGGACTGAAGAATACTGATTCTGTACTAACAGAGGACTGAACGATACTGATGCTGTACTAACACAGGACTGAGCAATACTAATACAGTACTAACACAGGTCTGAACGATACTGATACTGTACTAACACAGGACTGAGCAATACTAATACTGTACGAACACAGGACTGAATAATACTGAAACTGTACTGACACAGGACTAAACAATGCTGATACTGTCTTAACACAGGACTGAACAATACTAATACTGTACTAACGCAGGACTGAACAATACTGATACTGTACTGACACAGGACTGAACAATACTGATTCTGTGCTAACACAGGAATGAACAATACTGATCATGTACTGACATGGGACTGAACAATACTGCTACTGTACCAACAGGACTGTGCAATACTGCTACTGTACCAACAGGACTGTGCAATGTTGATATATTAACACAGGACTGAGCAATACTGATACTGTACTAACACAGGACTGAGAAATACTGATACTGTACTAACACAGGACTGAGCAATACTGATACTGTACTAACAGGACTGTGTAAAACTGATGCTGTAGTAACACAGGACTGAGCAATACTAATACTTTACTAACACAGAACTGAACAGTACTGATACTGTACTAACAGAGGACTGAACAATACTGATACTGTACTAACAGAGGACTGAGCATTACTGATACTGCACTGACACAGGACTGAACAATACTAATACTATACTAACACAGGACTGAACAATACTGATACTGTACTAACAGGACTGTGCAATACTGATACTGTTCTAACACATGACAACTATATTAATACTGTACTAACACAGGACTGAACAATACTGATACTGTATTAACACAGGACTGAACAATACTGATACTGTACTAACAGAGGACTGAGCATTACTGATACTGTACTGACACAGGACTGAACAATACTGATACGATACTAACAGGACTGAACAATACTGAAATAACAACAGAAAACGCTGGAAAAACTCAGCAGGCCAGGCAGCATCCGTGGAGAGAGAAAGAGAGTTAACGTTTCAGGTCGATGACCTTTCATCCGAACAATACTGATACTGTCCTAACACAGGACTGAACAATACTGAAACTGTACTGACACAGGACTGAACAATACTAATACTGTACTAACACAGGACTGAACAAGACTAATACTGTCCTAACCCAAGACTGAACAATACTAATACTGTACTAACACAGGACTGAACAATACGAATACTGCACTAACACAGGACTAACCCATACTGATACTGTACGAACACAGGACTGAACAATACTAATACTGTACTAACACAGGACTGAACAATACTGATACTGTACGAACACAGGACTGAACAATACTAATACTGTACTAACACAGGACTGAACAAGACTAATACTGTACTAACACAGGACTGAACAACACTGTACAGTACTAACACAGCCCTGAACAATACTAATAAGATACTAACTGGACTGAACAACACTAATACTATACAAACACAGGACTGAACAATACTGATACTGTACTAATACAGGACTGAACAATACTAATACTGTCCTAACACAGGACTGAACAATACTAATACTGTCCTAACCCAGGACTGAACAGTACTAATACTGGACCAACACAGGACTGAACAATACTAATACTATACTAACTGCACTGAACAATACTGATACTCTACTAACACAGGACTGAACAATACTGACAGTGTACTAACACAGGACTGAACAATACCAATACTGTACTAACACACGACTGAAGATTACTGATACTGTACTGACGACTGTGCAATACTGATACTTTATAAACACAGGACTGAAAAATACTGATACTGTACTTACTGGACTGAACAATACTGATACTGTACTACATGCACTGAACAATACTGATAATGTACTAACACAGGACTGAACAATACTGACACAGTACTAACACAGGACTGAACAATACTAATACATGTGCTAACACAGGACTGAAAATTACTGATACTGTACTAACGACTGCAATACTGATACTGTATAAACTCAGGACTGAACAATACTGAAACTGTACTGACAAAGGACTAAACAATTCTGATACTGTCTTCACACAGGACTGAACAATACTAATAATTTACTAACTGGACTGAATCATACTGACAACGTACAAACACAGGACTGAACAATACTAATACTGTACTAACGCAGGACTGAACAACACTGTACAGTACTAACGCAGCCCTGAACAATACTAATAAGATACGAACTGTACTGAACAACACTAATACTGTACAAACACAGGACTGAACAATTCTGATTCTGTACTAACACAGGACTGAGCACTACTGACAATGTACTAACAGGACTGAGCAATACTAATACTATTCTAACTGGACTGAACAATACTGATACTCTACTAACACAGGACTGAACAATACTGATACTGTACTAACAGGACTGAACAATACTGATCTTGTACTAACACCGGACTGAACAATACTGATACAGCACTAACACAGGACTGAACAATACTAATACTGTCCTAATACAGGACTGAACAATACTGATACTGTACTGACACAGGACTGAACAATACTAATACTATACTAACTGGACTGAACAATACTGATACTGTACTAACACAGGACTGAACAATACTGTTACAGTACTAACTGGACTGAACAATACTAATACTGTACTAACACAGGACTGAACAATACTAATACTGTCCTAACACAGGACTGAACAATACTAATACATGTACTAACACAGGACTGAAGATTACTGATACTGTACTAACGACTGCAATACTGATACTGTATAAACTCAGGACTGAACAATACTGATACTGGACTAACACAGGACTGAACAACACTGATACTGTATGAACACAGGACTGAACAATACTAATACTATTCTAACTGGACTGAACAATACTAATACTGCACTAACACAGGACTGGACAATACTGATACTGTATAAACACAGGACTGAACAATACTGATACTGTACTTACTGGACTGAACAATACTGATACTGTACTAACATAGGACTGAACAATACTAATACTGTACTAACACAGGACTGAACAATACTGATACTGTACGAACACAGGACTGAACAATACTAATACTGTACTAACACAGGACTGAACAAGACTAATACTGTACTAACACAGGACTGAACAGTACTAATACTGTCCTAATACAGGACTGAACAATACTAATACTGTACGAACACAGGACTGAACAATACTAATACTATACTAACTGCACTGAACAATACTGATACTCTACTAACACAGGACTGAAAAATACTGACAGTGTTCTAACACAGGACTGAACAATACCAATACTGTACTAACACACGACTGAAGATTACTGATACTGTACTAACGACTGTGCAATACTGATACTTTATAAACACAGGACTGAAAAATACTGATACTGTACTTACTGGACTGAACAATACTGATACTGTACTACATGCACTGAACAATACTGATAATGTACTAACACAGGACTGAACAATACTAATACTATACTAACTGGACTGAACAATACTGATACTGTACTAACACAGGACTGAACAATACTGTTACAGTACTAACTGGACTGAACAATACTAATACTGTACTAACACAGGACTGAACAATACTAATACTGTCCTAACACAGGACTGAACAATACTAATACTGCACTAACACAGGACTGGACAATACTGATACTGTATAAACACAGGACTGAACAATACTGATACTGTACTTACTGGACTGAACAATACTGATACTGTACTAACATAGGACTGAACAATACTAATACTGTACTAACTGGACTGAACAATACTGATACTGTACTAACACTGGACTGAACAATACTGACACTGTACTAACACAGGACTGAACAATACTGATATTGTACTGACACAGCACTGAGCAATACTAATACTGTACTAACGCAGGCCTGAACAATGCTGATACTGTACTAACACAGGACTGAACAATAGTGACTCTGTACCAACACAGGACTGAACAATACTAACACTATACTAACTGGATTGAACAATACTGATACTGTATGAACACAGGACTGAACAATACGAATACTGTACTAACACAGGACTGAAGATTACTGATACTGTACTAACGACTGCAATACTGACACTCTATAAACTCAGGACTGAACAATACTGATACTGTACTAATACAGGACTGAACAACACTAATACTACACTAACTGGACTGAACAATACTGATACTGTACTGACACAGGACTGAACAATACTGATACTGTCTTCACACAGGACTGAACAATACTAATACTAGACAAACTGGACTGAAGCATACTGATAACGTACAAACACAGGACTGAACAATACTAATAGTATACTAACTGGACTGAACAATACTGATACTGTACTAACGCAGGACTGAACAATACTGAAACTGTACTGACACAGGACTAAATAATTCTGATACTGTGTTCACACAGGACTGAACAATGCTAATACTATACTAACTGGACTGAAGCATACTGATAACGTACAAACACAGGACTGAACAATACTGATACTGTACTGACACAGGACTGAAGAATACTGATTCTGAACTAAGAGGACTGAAAAATACTGATACTGTTCTGACACAGCCCTGAACAATACTAATACGATACTAACTGGACTGAACAGTACTAATACTGTACGAACACAGGACTGAACAATACTGATACTGTACTAACACAGGACTGAACTATACTAATACTATACTAACTGCACTGAACAATACTGATACTCTACTAACACAGGACTGAACAATACTGACAGTGTACTAACACAGGACTGAACAATGCCAATACTGTACTAACACACGACTGAAGATTACTGATACTGTACTAACGACTGTGCAATACTTGTACTTTATAAACACAGGACTGAAAAATACTGATACTGTACTTAATGGACTGAACAATACTGATAACGTACTAACACAGGACTGAACAATACTGATACAATACGAACTGGACTGAACAATACTGATACTGTACTAACACAGGACTGAACAATACTAATACATGTACTAACACAGGACTGAAGATTACTGATACTGTACTAACGACTGCAATACTGATACTGTACTAACACAGGACTGAACAATACTAATACTATTCTAACTGGACTGAACAATACTAATACTGTACGAACACAGGACTGAACAATACTGATACTGTACTAACACAGGACTGAACAATACTAATACTGTACTAACCCATGACTGAACAATACTAATACTGTACTAACGCAGGACTGAACAATAATGATTCTGTACTAATACAGGACTGAGCAATACTGATACTGTCCTAACACAAGACTGAACAATACTGATACTGTACTGACAATACTGAACATTACTGATACTGTACTAACGGCTGCAATACTGATACTGTATAAACACAGGACTGAACAATACTGATACTGTACTAACACAGGACTGAACAATACTGATACTGTATGAAGACAGGACTGAACAATACTAATACTGTACTAACACACGACTTCAGATTACTGATACTGTACTAACGACTGTGCAATACTGATACTTTATAAACACAGGACTGAAATATACTGATACTGTACTTACTGGACTGAACAATACTGATACTGTACTAACTGCACTGAACAATACTGATACTGTACTAACTGCACTGAACAATACTGATACTGTACTAACTGCACTGAACAATACTGATACTGTACTAACACAGGACTGAACAATAATGATACTGTCCTAACACAGGACTGAACAATACTAATACTGTCCTAACACAGGACTGAACAATACTGAAACTATACTAACTGGACTGAACAATACTGATACTGTACTAATACAGGACTGAACAATACTGATACTGTCCTAACACAGGACTGAACAATACTAATACTGTCCTAACACAGGACTGAACAATACTAATACTGTCCTAACCTAGGACTGAACAATACTGATACTGTACTAACACAGGACTGAACAATACTAATACTGTCCTAACACAGGACTGAACAATACTAATACTGTCCTAACCCAGGACTGAACAATACTAACACAGGACTGAACAATACTGATACTGTATGAACACAGGACTGAACAATACTAATACTGTACTAACACAGGACTGAACAATACTAATACTGTCCTAACACAGGACTGAACAATACTAATACTGTCCTAACACAGGACTGAACAATACTAATACTGTCCTAACCCAGGACTGAACAATACTGATACTGTATGAACACAGGACTGAACAATACTAATACTGTCCTAACACAGGACTGAACAATACTAATACTGTCCTAACCCAGGACTGAACAATACTGATACTGTATGAACACTGGACTGAACAATACTAATACTGTACTAACAAGGGACTGAACAATACTGATACTGTACTAACAGGACTGAACAATACTGATACTGTACTAACACAGGACTGAACAATACTGATACTGTACTAACACAGGACTGAACAATACTGATACTGTACTAACAGGACTGAACAATACTGATACTGTACTAACACAGGACTGAACAATACTGATACTGTATAACACAGGACTGAACAATACTGAAACTATACTAACTGGACTGAACAATACTGATACTGTACTAACACAGGACTGAACAATACTGATACTGTATGAACACAGGACTGAACAATACTAATACTGTACTAACACAGGACTGAACAATACTAATACTGTCCTAACCCAGGACTGAACAATACTGATACTGTATGAACACAGGACTGAACAATACTAATACTGTACTAACACAGGACTGAACAATACTAATACTGTCCTAACAGAGGACTGAACAATACTAATACTGTCCTAACACAGGACTGAACAATACTAATACTGTATTAACACAGGACTGAACAATACTGATACTGTATGAACACAGGACTGAACAATACTAATACTGTACTAACACAGGACTGAACAATACTGATACTGTACTAACTGGACTGAACAATACTGATACTGTCCTAACACAGCACTGAACAATACTGATACTGTACTAACGCAGGACTGAACAATACTGATACTGTATGAACACAGGACTGAACAATACTAATACTGTCCTAACCCAGGACTGAACAATACTAATACTGTCCTAACCCAGGACTGAACAACACTGATACTGTATGAACACTGGACAGAACAATACTAATACTGTACTAACAAGGGACTGAACAATACTGAAACTGTACTAACAGGACTGAACAATACTGATACTGTACTAACACAGGACTGAACAATACTGAAACTATAGTAACTGGACTGAACAATACTGATACTGTACTAACACAGGACTGAACAATACTGATACAGTACTAACAGGCCTGAACAATACTAATACCATGCTAACTGGACTGAACAATACTGATACTGTACGAACACAGGACTGAAAAATACTAATACTGTACTAACACAGGACTGAACAATACTAATACTGTCCTAACCCAGGACTGAACAATACTAATACTGTACTAACACAGGACTGAACAATACTGATACTGTACGAACACAGGACTGAACAATACTGATACTGTCCAAACCCAGGACTGAGCAATACTAACACAGGACTGAACAATACTGATACTGTATGAACACAGGACTGAACAATACTAATACTATCCTAACCTAGGACTGAACAATACTGATACTGTACTAACACAGGACTGAACAATGCTAATACTGTCCTAACACAGGACTGAACAATACTAATACTGTCCTAACCCAGGACTGAACAACACTAACACAGGACTGAACAATACTAATACTATCCTAACCTAGGACTGAACAATACTGATACTGTCCTAACACAGGACTGAACAATACTAATACTGTCCTAACACAGGACTGAACAATACTAATACTGTCCTAACCCAGGACTGAACAATACTGATACTGTATGAACACAGGACTGAACAATACTAATACTGTCCTAACACAGGACTGAACAATACTAATACTGCCCGAACACAGGACTGAACAATACTAATACTGTCCTAACCCAGGACTGAACAATACTGATACTGTATGAACACTGGACTGAACAATACTAATACTGTACTAACAAGGGACTGAACAATACTGATACTGTACTAACAGGACTGAACAATACTGATACTGTACTAACACAGGACTGAACAATACTGAAACTATACTAACTGGACTGAACAATACTGATACTGTACTAACACAGGACTGAACAATACTAATACTATACTAACTGGACTGTACAATACTGATACTGTACTAACACAGGACTGAACAATATTGACACTATACTAACACAGGACTGTACAATACTAATACTATACTAACTGGACTGTACAATACTGATACTGTACTAACACAGGACTGAATAATACTGATACTGTACTAACACAGGACTGAACAATACTGGAGCTATACTAACTGGACTGAACAATACTGATACTGTACTAATACAGGACTGAACAATACTAATACTGCACTAACACAGGACTGAATAATACTGATACTGTACTAACACAGGACTGAACAATACTGGAGCTATACTAACTGGACTGAACAATACTGATACTGTACTAATACAGGACTGAACAATACAGATACTGTCCTAACACAGGACTGAACAATACTAATACTGTCCTAACCTAGGACTGAACAATACTGATACTGTCCTAACACAGGACTGTACAATACTAATACTGTCCCAACACAGGACTGAACAATACTAATACTGTCCTAACCCAGGACTGAACAATACTGATACTGTACTAACAAGGGACTGAACAATACTGATACTGTACTAACACAGGACTGAACAATACTAATACTGTACTAACACAGGACTGAACAATACTGAAACTATACTAACTGGACTGAACAATACTGATACTGTACTAACACAGGACTGAGCAATACTGATACAGTACTAACAGGCCTGAACAATACTAATACCATGCTAACTGGACTGAACAACACTGATACTGTACGAACACAGGACTGAACAATACTAGTTCAGTCCTGTGTTAGTACAGTATTAGTATTGTTCTGTCCTGGGTTAGGACAGTATTAGTATTGTTCAGTCCTGGGTTAGGACAGTATTAGTATTGTTCAGTCCTGTGTTAGTACAGTATAATACTAATACTGTCCTAACCCAGGACTGAACAATACTAATACTGTCCTAACCCAGGACAGAACAATACTAATACTGTACTAACACAGGACTGAACAATACTGATAATGTACGAACACAGGACTGAACAATACCGATACTGTACTGACAATACTGAAGATTACTGATACTGTACTAACGACTGCAATACTGATACTGTACTAACACAGGACTGAACAATACTGACACTATACTAACACAAGACTGAGCAATACTGATACTGTACTAACAGAGGACTGAGCAATACAGGTACTGTACTAACACAGGTCTGAGCAATATTGATACTGTACCAACACAGGACTGAACTATACTGATACTGTACTAACACAGGACTGAACAATACTGATACTGTACTAACACAGGACTGAACAATACTGATACTGTACTAACACAGGACTGAACAATACTAATACGATACTAACTGGACGGAACAATACTAATACTGTCCTAACACAGGACTGACAAATACTAATACTGTACTAACAAAGGACTGAACAATACTGATACTGTACTAACAGGTCTGAACAATACTGATACTGTATTAATGCAGGACTGAACAATACCAATACTATACTAACTGGACTGAACAATAATACTGTAGTAACACAGGACTGAACAATACTAATACTGTACTAACACAGGACTGAACAATACTGATACTATACTAACTGGACTGACCAATACTGATACTGTACTAACACAGGACTGAACAATACTGATACTGTACTAACACAGGACTGAACAATACTGAAACTGTACTAACGCAGGACTGAACAATACTGAAACTGTACTGACCGGACTAAACAATTCTGATGCTGTCTTCACACCGGACTGAACAATACTAATACTATACTAACACAGGACTGAACAATACGAATACTGTCCTAACACAGGACAGAACAATACTAATACTTACTAACACAGGACTGAACAATACTGATACTGTACGAACACAGGACTGAACAATACTAATACTGTACTAACACAGGACTCAACAATACCGATACTGTACTGAGAATACTGAAGATTATTGATACTGGACTAACGACTGCAATACTGATACTGTACTAACACAGGACTGAACAATACTGATACTGTATAAACACAGGACTGAACAATACTGATACTGTACGAACACAGGACTGAACAATTCTGACACTATACTAACACAGGACTGAACAGTACTAATACTGTACTAACACAGCACTGAACAATATTAATAATGTCCTAACACAGGACTGATCAATACTAATACTGTACTAACACAGGACTGAACAATACTAATACTGTCCTAACACAGGACTGAACAATCCTGATACTGCACTGACAGGAGTGACGATTACTGAAACTGTACTAACTGTACTGAACAATGCTGATACTGTACTAACACAGGACTGAACAATACTAATACTAAACTAACTGGACTGAACAATACTGATACTGTACTAACACAGGACTGAACAATACTGATACTGTACTAACACAGGACTGAACAATACTAATACTGTCCTAATACAGGACTGAACAATACTAATACTGTCCTAACACAGGACTGAACAATACTAATACTGTACTAACACAGGACTGAACAATACTGATACTGTACTAACACAGGACTGAACAATACTGATACTGTACGAACACAGGACTGAACAATACTAATACTGTCCTAACACAGGACTGAACAATACTAATACTGTCCTAACCTAGGACTGAACAATACTGATACTGTCCTAACACAGGACTGAACAATACTAATACTGTCCTAACACAGGACTGAACAATACTAATACTGTCCTAACCCAGGACTGAACAATACTGATACTGTATGAACACTGGACTGAACGATACTAATACTGTACTAACAAGGGACTGAACAATACTGATACTATACTAACTGGACTGAACAATACTGATACTGTCCTAACACAGGACTGAATAATACTAATACTGTCCTAACCCAGGACTGAGCAATACTAACACAGGACTGAACAATACTGATACTGTATGAACACAGGTCTGAACAATACTAATACTGTACTAACACAGGACTGAACAATACTGATACTGTACTAACTGGACTGAACAATACTAATACCATGCTAACTGGACTGAACGATACTGATACTGTACGAACACAGGACTGAACAATACTAATACTGTACTAACACAGGACTGAACAATACTAATACTGTCCTAACACAGGACTGAACAATACTGATACTGTACGAACACAGGACTGAACAATACTGATACTGTCCTAACACAGGACTGAACAATACTGATACTGTACTAACGCAGGACTGAACAATACTGAAACTGTACTAACACAGGACTGAACAATACTAATACTGTCCTAACACAGGACTGAACAATACTAATACTGTCCTAACCCAGGACAGAACAATACTAATACTGTACTAACACAGGACTGAACAATACTGATAATGTACGAACACAGGACTGAACAATACCGATACTGTACTGACAATACTGAAGATTACTGATACTGTACTGACGACTGCAATACTGATACTGTACTAACACAGGACTGAACAATACTAATACTATACTAACTGGACTGATCAATACTGATACTGTACTAACACAGGACTGAACAATACTGACACTATACTAACACAAGACTGAGCAATACTGATACTGTACTAACAGAGGACTGAGCAATACTGGTACTGTACCAACACAGGACTGAACTATACTGATACTGTACTAACACAGGACTGAACAATACTGATACTGTACTAACACAGGACTGAACAATACTAATACGATACTAACTGGACGGAACAATACTGATACTGTAATAACACAGGACTGAACAATACTAATACTATACTAACTGGACTGAACAATACTGATGCTGTACTAACACAGGACTGAACAATACTGATACAGTACTAACAGGCCTGAACAATACTAATACTGTCCTAACACAGGACTGACAAATACTAATACTGTACTAACAAAGGACTGAACAATACTGATACTATACTAACTGGACGGAACAATACTGATACAGTACTAACAGGCCTGAACAATACTAATACTGTCCTAATGCAGGACTGAACAATACCAATACTATACTAACACAGGACTGAACAATACTAATACTGTCCTAACACAGGACTGAACAATGCTAATACTGTCCTAACACAGGACTGAACAATACTAATACTGTACTAACACAGGACTGAACAATACTGATACTGTATGAACACAGGACTGAACAATACTAATACTGTACTAACACAGGACTGAACAATACTGATACTGTACTAACTGGACTGAACAATACTGATACTGTCCTAACACAGGACTGAACAATACTAATACTGTCCTAACACAGGACTGAACAATACTAATACTGTACTAACACAGGACTGTACAATACTAATACTATACTAACTGGACTGTACAATACTGATACTGTACTAACACAGGACTGAATAATACTGATACTGTACTAACACAGGACTGAACAATACTGGAGCTATACTAACTGGACTGAACAATACTGATACTGTACTAATACAGGACTGAACAATACTAATACTGCACTAACACAGGACTGAATAATACTGATACTGTACTAACACAGGACTGAACAATACTGGAGCTATACTAACTGGACTGAACAATACTGATACTGTACTAATACAGGACTGAACAATACAGATACTGTCCTAACACAGGACTGAACAATACTAATACTGTCCTAACCTAGGACTGAACAATACTGATACTGTCCTAACACAGGACTGTACAATACTAATACTGTCCCAACACAGGACTGAACAATACTAGTACTGTCCTAACCCAGGACTGAACAATACTGATACTGTACTAACAAGGGACTGAACAATACTGATACTGTACTAACACAGGACTGAACAATACTAATACTGTACTAACACAGGACTGAACAATACTGAAACTATACTAACTGGACTGAACAATACTGATACTGTACTAACACAGGACTGAGCAATACTGATACAGTACTAACAGGCCTGAACAATACTAATACCATGCTAACTGGACTGAACAACACTGATACTGTACGAACACAGGACTGAACAATACTAATACTGTACTAACACAGGACTGAACAATACTAATACTGTCCTAACCCAGGACTGAACAATACTAATACTGTCCTAACCCAGGACAGAACAATACTAATACTGTACTAACACAGGACTGAACAATACTGATAATGTACGAACACAGGACTGAACAATACCGATACTGTACTGACAATACTGAAGATTACTGATACTGTACTAACGACTGCAATACTGATACTGTACTAACACAGGACTGAACAATACTGACACTATACTAACACAAGACTGAGCAATACTGATACTGTACTAACAGAGGACTGAGCAATACAGGTACTGTACTAACACAGGTCTGAGCAATATTGATACTGTACCAACACAGGACTGAACTATACTGATACTGTACTAACACAGGACTGAACAATACTGATACTGTACTAACACAGGACTGAACAATACTGATACTGTACTAACACAGGACTGAACAATACTAATACGATACTAACTGGACGGAACAATATTAATACTGTCCTAACACAGGACTGACAAATACTAATACTGTACTAACAAAGGACTGAACAATACTGATACTGTACTAACAGGTCTGAACAATACTGATACTGTATTAATGCAGGACTGAACAATACCAATACTATACTAACTGGACTGAACAATAATACTGTAGTAACACAGGACTGAACAATATTAATAATGTCCTAACACAGGACTGATCAATACTAATACTGTACTAACACAGGACTGAACAATACTAATACTGTCCTAACACAGGACTGAACAATCCTGATACTGCACTGACAGGAGTGACGATTACTGAAACTGTACTAACTGTACTGAACAATGCTGATACTGTTCTAACACAGGACTGAACAATACTAATACTAAACTAACTGGACTGAACAATACTGATACTGTACTTACACAGGACTGAACAATACTGATACTGTACTAACACAGGACTGAACAATACTAATACTGTCCTAATACAGGACTGAACAATACTAATACTGTCCTAACACAGGACTGAACAATACTAATACTGTACTAACACAGGACTGAACAATACTGATACTGTACTAACACAGGACTGAACAATACTGATACTGTACGAACACAGGACTGAACAATACTAATACTGTCCTAACACAGGACTGAACAATACTAATACTGTCCTAACCTAGGACTGAACAATACTGATACTGTCCTAACACAGGACTGAACAATACTAATACTGTCCTAACACAGGACTGAACAATACTAATACTGTCCTAACCCAGGACTGAACAATACTGATACTGTATGAACACTGGACTGAACAATACTAATACTGTACTAACAAGGGACTGAACAATACTGATACTATACTAACTGGACTGAACAATACTGATACTGTCCTAACACAGGACTGAATAATACTAATACTGTCCTAACCCAGGACTGAGCAATACTAACACAGGACTGAACAATACTGATACTGTATGAACACAGGTCTGAACAATACTAATACTGTACTAACACAGGACTGAACAATACTGATACTGTACTAACTGGACTGAACAATACTAATACCATGCTAACTGGACTGAACGATACTGATACTGTACGAACACAGGACTGAACAATACTAATACTGTACTAACACAGGACTGAACAATACTAATACTGTCCTAATACAGGACTGAACAATACTGATACTGTACGAACACAGGACTGAACAATACTGATACTGTCCTAACACAGGACTGAACAATACTGATACTGTACTAACGCAGGACTGAACAATACTGAAACTGTACTAACACAGGACTGAACAATACTAATACTGTCCTAACACAGGACTGAACAATACTAATACTGTCCTAACCCAGGACAGAACAATACTAATACTGTACTAACACAGGACTGAACAATACTGATAATGTACGAACACAGGACTGAACAATACCGATACTGTACTGACAATACTGAAGATTACTGATACTGTACTGACGACTGCAATACTGATACTGTACTAACACAGGACTGAACAATACTAATACTATACTAACTGGACTGATCAATACTGATACTGTACTAACACAGGACTGAACAATACTGACACTATACTAACACAAGACTGAGCAATACTGATACTGTACTAACAGAGGACTGAGCAATACTGGTACTGTACCAACACAGGACTGAACTATACTGATACTGTACTAACACAGGACTGAACAATACTGATACTGTACTAACACAGGACTGAACAATACTAATACGATACTAACTGGACGGAACAATACTGATACTGTAATAACACAGGACTGAACAATACTAATACTATACTAACTGGACTGAACAATACTGATACTGTACTAACACAGGACTGAACAATACTGATACAGTACTAACAGGCCTGAACAATACTAATACTGTCCTAACACAGGACTGACAAATACTAATACTGTACTAACAAAGGACTGAACAATACTGATACTATACTAACTGGACGGAACAATACTGATACAGTACTAACAGGCCTGAACAATACTAATACTGTCCTAATGCAGGACTGAACAATACCAATACTATACTAACTGGACTGAACAATAATACTGTACTAACACAGGACTGAACAATACTAATACTGTACTAACACAGGACTGAACAATACTGATACTATACTAACTGGACTGACCAATACTGATACTGTACTAACACAGGACTGAACAATACTGATACTGGACTAACACAGGACTGAACAATACTAATACTGTACTAACACAGGACTGAACAATACTAATACTGTCCTAACACAGGACTGAACAATGCTAATACTGTCCTAACACAGGACTGAACAATACTAATACTGTACTAACACAGGACTGAACAATACTGATACTGTATGAACACAGGACTGAACAATACTAATACTGTACTAACACAGGACTGAACAATACTGATACTGTACTAACTGGACTGAACAATACTGATACTGTCCTAACACAGGACTGAACAATACTAATACTGTCCTAACACAGGACTGAACAATACTAATACTGTACTAACACAGGACTGAACAATACTGATACTGTATGAACATAGGACTGAACAATATTAATACTATACTAACACAGGACTGAACAATACTGATACTGTACTAACTGGACTGAACAATACTGATGCTGTCCTAACACAGGACTGAACAATACTGATACTGTACTAATACATGACTGAAGAATACTAATACTGTACTAACACAGGACTGAACAATAATGATTCTGTAATAACACAGGACTGAACAATACTAATACTGTCCTAACACAGGACTGAACAATACTAATACTGTCCTAACACAGGACTGAACAATACTAATGCTGTCCTAACCCAGGACAGAACAATACTAATACTGTACTAACTGCACTGAACAATACCGATACTGTACTAACGACTGCAATACTGATACTGTATAAACACAGGACTGAACAATACTGATATTGTACTAACACAGGACTGAACAATATTGATACTCTACTAACTGGACTGAACAATACTGATACTGTACTAACACAGGACTGAACAATACTGACACTATACTAACACAGGACTGAACAATACTAATACTATACTAACTGAACTGATCAATACTGATACTGTACTAACACAGGACTGAACAATACTGACACTATACTAACACAAGTCTGAGCAATACTGATACTGTACTAACAGAGGACTGAGCAATACAGGTACTGTACTAACACAGGACTGAGCAATACTGATACTGTACTAACACAGGACTGCGCAATACTAATACGATACTCACTGGACGGAACAATACTGATACTGTACTAACACAGGACTGAACAATACTGATACTGTACTAACACGGGACTGACCAATACCAATACAGTAATAACACAGGACTGAACAATACTAATACGATACTAACTGGACGGATCAATACTGATACTGTAATAACACAGGACTGAACAATACTAATACTATACTAACTGGACTGAACAATACTGATACTGTACTAACACAGGACTGAACAATACTGATACCATGCTAACTGGACTGAACAATACTGATACTGTACGAACACAGGACTGAACAATACTAATACTGTACTAACACAGGACTGAACAATACTAATACTGTCCTAACACAGGACTGACCAATACTAATACTGTACTAACAAAGGACTGAACAATACTGATACTATACTAACTGGACGGAACAATACTGATACTGTACTAACAGGACTGAACAATACTGATACTGTACTAACGCAGGACTGAACAATACTGAAACTGTACTAACGCAGGACTGAACAATACTGAAACTGTACTGACAGGACTAAACAATTCTGATACAGTCTTCACACAGGACTGAACAATACTAATACTATACTAACTGGACTGAAGAATACTGATCCTGTACAAACACAGGACTGAACAATACTAATACTGTACTAACACAGGACTAAACAATACTGATACTATACTAACGCAGGACTGAACAATACTAATACTATACTAACTGGACTGAAGAACTCTGATACTGTCTTCACACAGGACTGAACAATACTAATACTATACTAACACAGGACTGAACAATACTGAAACTGTACTGACCGGACTAAACAATTCTGATACTGTCTTCACACAGGACTGAACAATACTAATACTGTACTGACACAGGACTGAACAATACTGATCCTGTAATAACACAGGACTGAACAATACTAATACTGTCCTAACACAGGAATGAACAATACTAATACTGTCCTAACACAGGACTGAACAGTACTAATACTGTCCTAACCCAGGACAGAACAATACTAATACTGTACTAACACAGGACTGAACAATACTGATACTGTCCTAACACAGGACTGAACAATACTAATACTGTACTAACACAGGACTCAACAATACCGATACTGCACTGACAATACTGAAGATTACTGATACTGGGCTAATGACTGCAATACTGATACTGTACTAACACAGGACTGAACAATACTGACACTATACTAACACAGGACTGAACAGTACTAATACTATACTAACACAGGACTGAACAATACTAATACTGTCCTAACACAGGACTGAACAATACTAATACTGTCCTAACCCAGGACAGAACAATACTAATACTGTACTAACACAGCACTGAACAATACTGATACTGTATAAACACAGGACTGAACAATACTGATACTGTACTAACACAGGACTGAACAATACTGACACTATACTAACACAGGACTGAACAGTACTAATACTGTACTAACACAGGACTGAACAATACTAATACTGTACTAACACAGGACTGAACAATACTGATACTGTACTAACACAGGACTGAACCATAATGATACTATACTAACACAGGACTGAAGATTATTGATACTGTACTAATGACTGTGCAATACTGATACTGTACCAACACAGGACTGAACAATACTAATACAGTACTAACAGGCCTGAACAATACTAATACCATACTAACTGGACTGAACAATACTAATAATTTACTAACACAGGACTGAACAATACTGATACTGTACTAACACAGGACTGAACCATAATGATACTATACTAACACAGGACTGAACAATACTGATACTGTACCAGCACAGGACTGAACAATACTGACACTGTGCTAACACAGGCCTGAACAATACTAATACGATACTAACTGGACTGAACAATACTGATATTGTCCGAACACAGGTCTGAACAATATTAATACTGTCCGAACACAGGACTGAACAATACTAATACTGTACTAACACAGGACTGAAGATTATTGATACTGTACTAATGACTGTGCAATACTGATACTGTACAAACACAGGACTGAACAATACTAATACTGTACTAACGCAGGACTGAACAATACTGATAGTGTACTGACACAGGACTGAAGAATACTGATTCTGTACTAACAGAGGACTAAAACGATACTGATATTGTACTAACAGACGTCTGAACAATACTGATTCTGTACTAACACAGGACTGAGCAGTACTGACAATGTACTAACAGGACTGAGCAATACTAATACTATTCTAACTGGACTGACCAATACTGATACTGTCCTAACACAGGGCTGAACAGTACTAATACTGTACTAACACAGGACTGAACAATACTAATACTGTCGTAACACAGGACTGAACAATACTAATAATGTACTAACACAGGCCTGGACAATACTGATACTGTATAAACACAGGACTGAACAATACTGATATTGTACTTACTGGACTGAACAACACTGATACTGTACTAACACAGGACTGAACAATACTGACACTGTACTAACACAGGACTGAACAATACTGATATTGTACTAACACAGGACTGAGCAATACTAATACTGTACTAATGCAGGCCTGAACAATGCTGATACTGTACTAACACAGGACTGAACAATAGTGACTCTGTACCAACACAGGGCTGAACAATACTAATACCATACTAACTGGACTGAACAATACTAATAATTTACTAACACAGGACTGAACATTACGAATACTGTTCTAACACAGGACTGAACAACACTAATACTATACTAACTGGACTGAACAATACTGATACTGTACTGACACAGGACTGAACAATACTGATACTGTCTTCACACAGGACTGAACAATACTAATACTATACAAACTGGACTGAAGCATACTGATAACGTACAAACACAGGACTGAACAATACCAATACTATACTAACTGGACTGAACAATACTGATACTGTACTAACACAGGACTGAACAATACTGAAACTGTACTGACACAGGACTAAATAATTCTGATACTGTCTTCACACAGGACTGAACAATACTAATACTATACTAACTGGACTGAAGCATACAGATAACATCCAAACACAGGACCGAACAATACTGATACTGTACTTACACAGGACTGAACAGTACTGATACTGTATAAACACAGGACTGAAATATACTGATAATGTACTAACTGGACTGAACAATACTGATATTGTACTAACACAGGACTGAACAATACTAATACTATACTAACTGGACTGAACAATACTGATACAGTACTAACACAGGACTGAACAATACTAATACTATACTAACTGGACTGAACAATACTGATACTGTACTAACACATGACTGAACAATACTGATACTATACTAACTGGACTGAACAATACTGATACTGTACTAACACAGGACTGAACAATACTGATACAGTACTAACAGGCCTGAACAATACTAATACCATGCTAACTGGACTGAACAATACTGATACTGTACTAACACAGGACTGAACAATACTAATACTATACTAACTGGACTGAACAATGCTGATACTGTACTAACACAGGACTGAACATTACTGATACTGTACTTACACAGGACTGAACAATACTAATACTATACTAACTGGACTGAACAATACTGATACTGTACTAACACAGTACTGAACATTACTGATACTGTACTTACACAGGACTGAACAATACTAATACTATATTAACTGGGCTGAACAATATTGATACTGTAAAAACACAGGACTGAACAATACTAATACTGTACTGACATAGGACTGAAGAATACTGATTCTGTACTAACACAGGCCTGAACAATACCAATATGATACTAACTGGACTGAACAATACTGAAACTGTATGAACACAGGTCTGAACAATACTAATACTGTCCAAACACAGGACTGAACAATACTAATACTGTTCTAACACAGGACTGAACAATACTGATGCTGTATTAACACAGGGTTGATCAATACTGATACTGTACTAATACAGGATTGAACAGTACTGCTACTGTACTAACACAGGACTGAACAATACTGATTCTGTATGAACACAGGACTGAACAGTACTGACAATATACTAACACAGGACTGAGCAGTACTAATACTATATTAACTGGACTGAACAGTACTGATACTGTACTAACACAGGACTGAACAATACTGATACAGTACTAACACAGGACTGAACAATACTGATACCTTACTAACACAGGACTGAACAACACTGATACTGTACTAACACAGGACTGAACAATACTGATACTATACTAACTGGACTGAGCAATACTGCTACTGTACTGACACGGGACTGAACAATACTAATACTGTACTAACACAGGACTGAACAATACTGCTACTGTACTAACACAGGACTGAACAATACTGATTCTGTATGAACACAGGACTGAACAGTACTGACAATATACTAACACAGGACTGAGCAGTACTAATACTATATTAACTGGACTGAACAGTACTGATACTGCACTAACACAGGACTGAACAATACTGACACTATACTAACTGGACTGAGCAATACTGATACTGTACTAACGCAGGACTGAACAATACTGAAACTGTACAACAACAGGACTAAACAATGCTGATACTGTCTTAACACAGGACTGAACAATACTAATACTATATTAACTGGGCTGAACAATATTGATACTGTACTAACACAGGCCTGAACAATATTAATACGATACTAACTGGACTGAACAATACTGAAACTGTATGAACACAGGTCTGAACAATACTAATACTATACTAAGTGGACTGAACAATACTAATACTGTACTAACACAGGACTGAACAATACTAAAACTGTACTAACGCAGGACTGAACAATACTGAAACTGTACTGACACAGGACTAAACAATACTGATACTGTACTAACACAGGACTGAACAATACTAATACTATACTAACTGGATTGAACAATACTGATACTGTACCAACACAGGACTGAACAATACTAATACTATACTAACTGGATTGAACAATACTGATACAGTACTAACACAGGACTCAACAATACTGATACTGTACTAACACAGGACTCAACAATACTAATACTATACTAACTGGATTGAACAATACTGATACTGTACTAACACAGGACTGAACAATACTAATACTATACTAACTGGACTGAACAATACTGATACTGTACTAACACAGGACTGAACATTACTGATACTGTACTAACACAGGACTGAACAATACTAATACTAAACTAACTGGACTGAACAATACTGATACTGTACTAACACAGGACTGAACCATAACGATACTATACTAACACAGGACTGAACAATACTGATACTGTACCAGCACAGGACTGAACAATACTGACACTGTGCTAACACAGGCCTGAACAATACTAATACGATACTAACTGGACTGAACAATACTGATATTGTCCGAACACAGGTCTGAACAATATTAATACTGTCCGAACACCGGACTGAACAATACTAATACTGTACTAACACAGGACTGAAGATTACTGATACTGTACTAATGACTGTGCAATACTGATACTGTACAAACACAGGACTGAATAATACTAATACTGTACTAACGCAGGACTGAACAATACTGATAGTGTACTGACACAGGACTGAAGAATACTGATTCTGTACTAACAGAGGACTAAAACGATACTGATATTGTACTAGCAGACGTCTGAACAATACTGATTCTGTACTAACACAGGACTGAGCAGTACTGACAATGTACTAACAGGACTGAGCAATACTAATACTATTCTAACTGGACTGACCAATACTGATACTGTCCTAACACAGGGCTGAACAGTACTAATACTGTACTAACACAGGACTGAACAATACTAATACTGTCGTAACACAGGACTGAACAATACTAATAATGTACTAACACAGGACTGGACAATACTGATACTGTATAAACACAGGACTGAACAATACTGATATTGTACTAACACAGGACTGAGCAATACTAATACTGTACTAACGCAGGCCTGAAGAATGCTGATACTGTACTAACACAGGACTGAACAATAGTGACTCTGTACCAACACAGGGCTGAACAATACTAATACTATACTAACTGGATTGAACAATACTGATACTGTACTAACACAGGACTGAACAATACTGATACAGTACTAACAGGCCTGAACAATACTAATACCATACTAACTGGACTGAACAATACTAATAATTTACTAACACAGGACTGAACAATACGAATACTGTTCTAACACAGGACTGAACAACACTAATACTATACTAACTGGACTGAACAATACTGATACTGTACTGACACAGGACTGAACAATACTGATACTGTCTTCACACAGGACTGAACAATACTGATACTGTACTGACACAGGACTAAATAATTCTGATACTGTCTTCACACAGGACTGAACAATACTAATACTATACTAACTGGACTGAACAATACTAATACTGTACTAACACAGGACTGAACAATACTAAAACTGTACTAACGCAGGACTGAACAATACTGATACTGTACTAACACAGGACTGAACAGTACTGATACTGTACTTACACAGGACTGAACAATACTAATACTATACTAACTGGACTGAACAATACTGATACTGTACTAACACAGTACTGAACAATACTGATACTGTACTAACGCAGGACTGAACAATACTGAAACTGTACAACAACAGGACTAAACAATGCTGATATTGTCTTAACACAGGACTGAACAATACTAATACAATATTAACTGGGCTGAACAATATTGATACTGTAAAAACACAGGACTGAACAATACTAATACTGTACTGACATAGGACTGAAGAATACTGATTCTGTACTAACACAGGCCTGAACAATACCAATATGATACTAACTGGACTGAACAATACTGAAACTGTATGAACACAGGTCTGAACAATACTAATACTGTCCAAACACAGGACTGAACAATACTAATACTGTTCTAACACAGGACTGAACAATACTGATGCTGTATTAACACAGGGTTGATCAATACTGATACTGTACTAATACAGGATTGAACAGTACTGATACTGTACTAACACAGGACTGAACAATACCGCTACTGTACTAACACAGGACTGAACAATACTGATTCTGTATGAACACAGGACTGAACAGTACTGACAATATACTAACACAGGACTGAGCAGTACTAATACTATATTAACTGGACTGAACAGTACTGATGCTGTACTAACACAGGACTGAACAATACTGATACTGTACTAACACAGGACTGAACAATACTGATACTATACTAACTGGACTGAGCAATACTGCTACTGTACTGACACGGGACTGAACAATACTAATACTGTACTAACACAGGACTGAACAATACTGCTACTGTACTAACACAGGACTGAACAATACTGACACTATACTAACTGGACTGAGCAATACTGATACTGTACTAACGCAGGACTGAACAATACTGAAACTGTACAACAACAGGACTAAACAATGCTGATACTGTCTTAACACAGGACTGAACAATACTAATACTATATTAACTGGGCTGAACAATATTGATACTGTACTAACACAGGCCTGAACAATATTAATACGATACTAACTGGACTGAACAATACTGAAACTGTATGAACACAGGTCTGAACAATACTAATACTATACTAAGTGGACTGAACAATACTAATACTGTACTAACACAGGACTGAACAATACTAAAACTGTACTAACGCAGGACTGAACAATACTGAAACTGTACTGACACAGGACTAAACAATACTGATACTGTACTAACACAGGACTGAACAATACTAATACTATACTAACTGGATTGAACAATACTGATACTGTACCAACACAGGACTGAACAATACTAATACTATACTAACTGGATTGAACAATACTGATACAGTTCTAACACAGGACTCAACAATACTGATACTGTACTAACACAGGACTCAACAATACTAATACTATACTAACTGGATTGAACAATACTGATACTGTACTAACACAGGACTGAACAATACTAATACTATACTAACTGGACTGAACAATACTGATACTGTACTAACACAGGACTGAACATTACTGATACTGTACTAACACAGGACTGAACAATACTAATACTAAACTAACTGGACTGAACAATACTGATACTGTACTAACACAGGACTGAACCATAACGATACTATACTAACACAGGACTGAACAATACTGATACTGTACCAGCACAGGACTGAACAATACTGACACTGTGCTAACACAGGCCTGAACAATACTAATACGATACTAACTGGACTGAACAATACTGATATTGTCCGAACACAGGTCTGAACAATATTAATACTGTCCGAACACAGGACTGAACAATACTAATACTGTACTAACACAGGACTGAAGATTACTGATACTGTACTAATGACTGTGCAATACTGATACTGTACAAACACAGGACTGAATAATACTAATACTGTACTAACGCAGGACTGAACAATACTGATAGTGTACTGACACAGGACTGAAGAATACTGATTCTGTACTAACAGAGGACTAAAACGATACTGATATTGTACGAGCAGACGTCTGAACAATACTGATTCTGTACTAACACAGGACTGAGCAGTACTGACAATGTACTAACAGGACTGAGCAATACTAATACTATTCTAACTGGACTGACCAATACTGATACTGTCCTAACACAGGGCTGAACAGTACTAATACTGTACTAACACAGGACTGAACAATACTAATACTGTCGTAACACAGGACTGAACAATACTAATAATGTACTAACACAGGACTGGACAACACTGATACTGTATAAACACAGGACTGAACAATACTGATACTGTACTTACTGGACTGAACAATACTGATACTGTACTAACACAGGACTGAACAATACTGACACTGTACTAACAAAGGACTGAACAATACTGATATTGTACTAACACAGGACTGAGCAATACTAATACTGTACTAACGCAGGCCTGAAGAATGCTGATACTGTACTAACACAGGACTGAACAATAGTGACTCTGTACCAACACAGGGCTGAACAATACTAATACTATACTAACTGGATTGAACAATACTGATACTGTACTAACACAGGACTGAACAATACTGATACAGTACTAACAGGCCTGAACAATACTAATACCATACTAACTGGACTGAACAATACTAATAATTTACTAACACAGGACTGAACAATACGAATACTGTTCTAACACAGGACTGAACAACACTAATACTATACTAACTGGACTGAACAATACTGAGACTGTACTGACACAGGACTGAACAATACTGATACTGTCTTCACACAGGACTGAACAATACTGATACTGTACTAACACAGGACTGAACAATACTGAAACTGTACTGACACAGGACTAAATAATTCTGATACTGTCTTCACACAGGACTGAACAATACTAATACTATACAAACTGGACTGAACAATACTAATACTGTACTAACACAGGACTGAACAATACTAAAACTGTACTAACGCAGGACTGAACAATACTGATACTGTACTAACACAGGACTGAACAGTACTGATACTGTACTAACACTCGACTGAAGATTACCGATACTGTACTAACGACTGTGCAATACTGATACTTTATAAACACAGGACTGAAATATACTGATAATGTACTAACTGGACTGAACAATACTGATATTGTACTAACACAGGACTGAACAATACTGATACTATACTAACTGGACTGAGCAATACTGCTACTGTACTGACACGGGACTGAACAATACTGCTACTGTACTAACACAGGACTGAACAATACTGATTCTGTATGAACACAGGACTGAACAGTACTGACAATATACTAACACAGGACTGAGCAGTACTAATACTATATTAACTGGACTGAACAATACTGATACAGTACTAACACAGGACTGAACAATACTGATACCGTACTAACACAGGACTGAACAACACTGATACTGTACTAACACAGGACTGAACAATACTGATACTATACTAACTGGACTGAGCAATACTGCTACTGTACTGACACGGGACTGAACAATGCTAATACTGTACTAACACAGGACTGAACAATACTGCTACTGTACTAACACAGGACTGAACAATACTGATTCTGTATGAACACAGGACTGAACAGTACTGACAATATACTAACACAGGACTGAGCAGTACTAATACTATATTAACTGGACTGAACAGTACTGATACTGCACTAACACAGGACTGAACAATACCAATACTGTACCAACTAGACTGAACAATACTGATACTGTACTAACACAGGACTGAACAATAGTGATACTGCACTAACACAGGACTCAACAATACTGATACTGTACTTAGACAGGACTGAGCAATACTGATCCTATACTAACACAGGACTGTGCAATACTGATACTGTACTAACACAGGACTGAACATTAATACTGTACTAAAGCAGCACTGGACAATACTGATGCTGTACTAACACAGGACTGTGCAATACCAATACTGTACTAACACAGGACTGAACAATACTAATACTGTACTAACACAGGACTGAACAATCCTGATTCTGTACTAACACAGGACTGAGCAATACTGTTACTGTAGTAACACAGGACTGAACAATACTGCTACTGTACTAACACAGGACTGAACAATACTGATTCTGTATGAACACAGGACTGAACAGTACTGACAATATACTAACACAGGACTGAGCAGTACTAATACTATATTAACTGGACTGAACAGTACTGATACTGCACTAACACAGGACTGAACAATACTGATACAGTACTAACACAGGACTGAACAATACTGACACTATACTAACTGGACTGAGCAATACTGATACTGTACTAACGCAGGACTGAACAATACTGAAACTGTACAACAACAGGACTAAACAATGCTGATACTGTCTTAACACAGGACTGAACAATACTATTACTATATTAACTGGGCTGAACAATATTGATACTGTACTAACACAGGCCTGAACAATATTAATACGATACGAACTGGACTGAACAATACTGAAACTGTATGAACACAGGTCTGAACAATACTAATACTATACAAAGTGGACTGAACAATACTAATACTGTACTAACACAGGACTGAACAATACTAAAACTGTACTAACGCAGGACTGAACAATACTGAAACTGTACTGACACAGGACTAAACAATACTGATACTGTACTAACACAGGACTGAACAATACTAATACTATACTAACTGGATTGAACAATACTGATACTGTACTAACACAGGACTGAACAACACTAATACTATACTAACTGGATTGAACAATACTGATACAGTACTAACACAGGACTCAACAATACTGATACTGTACTAACACAGGACTGAACAATACTAATACTATACTAACTGGATTGAACAATACTGATACTGTACTGACACAGGACTGAACAATACTAATACTATACTAACTGGACTGAACAATACTGATACTGTACGAACACAGGACTGAACATTACTGATGCTGTACTTACACAGGACTGAACAATACTAATACTATACTAACTGGACTGAACAATACTGATACTGTACTAACACAGGACTGAACCATAACGATACTATACTAACACAGGACTGAACAATACTGATACTGTACCAGCACAGGACTGAACAATACTGACACTGTGCTAACACAGGCCTGAACAATACTAATACGATACTAACTGGACTGAACAATACTGATATTGTCCGAACACAGGTCTGAACAATATTAATACTGTCCGAACACAGGACTGAACAATACTAATACTGTACTAACACAGGACTGAAGATTACTGATACTGTACTAATGACTGTGCAATACTGATACTGTACAAACACAGGACTGAATAATACTAATACTGTACTAACGCAGGACTGAACAATACTGATAGTGTACTGACACAGGACTGAAGAATACTGATTCTGTACTAACAGAGGACTAAAACGATACTGATATTGTACGAGCAGACGTCTGAACAATACTGATTCTGTACTAACACAGGACTGAGCAGTACTGACAATGTACTAACAGGACTGAGCAATACTAATACTATTCTAACTGGACTGACCAATACTGATACTGTCCTAACACAGGGCTGAACAGTACTAATACTGTACTAACACAGGACTGAACAATACTAATACTGTCGTAACACAGGACTGAACAATACTAATAATGTACTAACACAGGACTGGACAACACTGATACTGTATAAACACAGGACTGAACAATACTGATACTGTACTTACTGGACTGAACAATACTGATACTGTACTAACACAGGACTGAACAATACTGACACTGTACTAACAAAGGACTGAACAATACTGATATTGTACTAACACAGGACTGAGCAATACTAATACTGTACTAACGCAGGCCTGAAGAATGCTGATACTGTACTAACACAGGACTGAACAATAGTGACTCTGTACCAACACAGGGCTGAACAATACTAATACTATACTAACTGGATTGAACAATACTGATACTGTACTAACACAGGACTGAACAATACTGATACAGTACTAACAGGCCTGAACAATACTAATACCATACTAACTGGACTGAACAATACTAATAATTTACTAACACAGGACTGAACAATACGAATACTGTTCTAACACAGGACTGAACAACACTAATACTATACTAACTGGACTGAACAATACTGAGACTGTACTGACACAGGACTGAACAATACTGATACTGTCTTCACACAGGACTGAACAATACTGATACTGTACTAACACAGGACTGAACAATACTGAAACTGTACTGACACAGGACTAAATAATTCTGATACTGTCTTCACACAGGACTGAACAATACTAATACTATACAAACTGGACTGAACAATACTAATACTGTACTAACACAGGACTGAACAATACTAAAACTGTACTAACGCAGGACTGAACAATACTGATACTGTACTAACACAGGACTGAACAGTACTGATACTGTACTAACACTCGACTGAAGATTACCGATACTGTACTAACGACTGTGCAATACTGATACTTTATAAACACAGGACTGAAATATACTGATAATGTACTAACTGGACTGAACAATACTGATATTGTACTAACACAGGACTGAACAATACTGATACTATACTAACTGGACTGAGCAATACTGCTACTGTACTGACACGGGACTGAACAATACTGCTACTGTACTAACACAGGACTGAACAATACTGATTCTGTATGAACACAGGACTGAACAGTACTGACAATATACTAACACAGGACTGAGCAGTACTAATACTATATTAACTGGACTGAACAATACTGATACAGTACTAACACAGGACTGAACAATACTGATACCGTACTAACACAGGACTGAACAACACTGATACTGTACTAACACAGGACTGAACAATACTGATACTATACTAACTGGACTGAGCAATACTGCTACTGTACTGACACGGGACTGAACAATGCTAATACTGTACTAACACAGGACTGAACAATACTGCTACTGTACTAACACAGGACTGAACAATACTGATTCTGTATGAACACAGGACTGAACAGTACTGACAATATACTAACACAGGACTGAGCAGTACTAATACTATATTAACTGGACTGAACAGTACTGATACTGCACTAACACAGGACTGAACAATACCAATACTGTACCAACTAGACTGAACAATACTGATACTGTACTAACACAGGACTGAACAATAGTGATACTGCACTAACACAGGACTCAACAATACTGATACTGTACTTAGACAGGACTGAGCAATACTGATCCTATACTAACACAGGACTGTGCAATACTGATACTGTACTAACACAGGACTGAACATTAATACTGTACTAAAGCAGCACTGGACAATACTGATGCTGTACTAACACAGGACTGTGCAATACCAATACTGTACTAACACAGGACTGAACAATACTAATACTGTACTAACACAGGACTGAACAATCCTGATTCTGTACTAACACAGGACTGAGCAATACTGTTACTGTAGTAACACAGGACTGAACAATACTGCTACTGTACTAACACAGGACTGAACAATACTGATTCTGTATGAACACAGGACTGAACAGTACTGACAATATACTAACACAGGACTGAGCAGTACTAATACTATATTAACTGGACTGAACAGTACTGATACTGCACTAACACAGGACTGAACAATACTGATACAGTACTAACACAGGACTGAACAATACTGACACTATACTAACTGGACTGAGCAATACTGATACTGTACTAACGCAGGACTGAACAATACTGAAACTGTACAACAACAGGACTAAACAATGCTGATACTGTCTTAACACAGGACTGAACAATACTATTACTATATTAACTGGGCTGAACAATATTGATACTGTACTAACACAGGCCTGAACAATATTAATACGATACGAACTGGACTGAACAATACTGAAACTGTATGAACACAGGTCTGAACAATACTAATACTATACTAAGTGGACTGAACAATACTAATACTGTACTAACACAGGACTGAACAATACTAAAACTGTACTAACGCAGGACTGAACAATACTGAAACTGTACTGACACAGGACTAAACAATACTGATACTGTACTAACACAGGACTGAACAATACTAATACTATACTAACTGGATTGAACAATACTGATACTGTACTAACACAGGACTGAACAACACTAATACTATACTAACTGGATTGAACAATACTGATACAGTACTAACACAGGACTCAACAATACTGATACTGTACTAACACAGGACTGAACAATACTAATACTATACTAACTGGATTGAACAATACTGATACTGTACTGACACAGGACTGAACAATACTAATACTATACTAACTGGACTGAACAATACTGATACTGTACGAACACAGGACTGAACATTACTGATGCTGTACTTACACAGGACTGAACAATACTAATACTATACTAACTGGACTGAACAATACTGATACTGTACTAACACAGGACTTAACAATACTGACACTGTACTAACACAGTACTGAACAATACTGATACTGTACTGACACAGGACTAAACAATGCTGATACTGTCTTAACACAGCTCTGAACATTACTAACACTATATTAACTGGGCTGAACAATATTGATACTGTAAAAACACAGGACTGAACAATACTAATACTGTACTAACGCAGGACTTATCAATACTGATACTGTACTGACATAGGACTGAAGAATACTGAATCTGTACTAACACAGGCCTGAAGAGTACCAATATGATACTAACTGGACTGAACAATACTGAAACTGTATGAACACAGGTCTGAACAATACTTATACTGTACTAACACAGGACTGAACAATACTGATGCTGTACTAACACAGGACTGAATAATACTGATACTGTACAAACACAGGCCTGAACAATACCAATATGATACTAACTGGACTGAACAATACTGAAACTGTATGAACACAGGTCTGAACAATACTAATACTGTACTAACACAGGACTGAACAATACTGATGCTGTACTAACACAGGACTGAACAATACTAATACTGTACTAACACAGGACTGAACAATACTGATGCTGTACTAACACAGGACTGAACAATACTGATAGTGTACTAACACAGGACTGAACAATACTGATAGTGTACTAACACAGGACTGAACAATACTGATACTGTATAAACACAGGCCTGAACAGTACTAATACTATACTAACTGGACTGAACAATACTTATACTGTACTAACACAGGACTGAACAATACTGATACTATACTAACTGGACTGAACAATACTGATACTGTACTAACACAGGACTGAACAATACTAAAACTGTACTAACGCAGGACTGAACAATACTGAAACTGTACTGACACAGGACTAAACAATGCTGATACTGTACTAACACAGGCCTCAACAATACCAATATGATACTAACTGGACTGAACAATACTGAAACTGTATGAACACAGGTCTGAACAATACTAATACTGTCCTAACACAGGACTGAACAAAACTCATACTGTACTCACACAGGACTGAACAATACTGATAGTGTAATAACACAGGACTGAACAACACTGATAGTGTACTAACACAGGACTGAACAATACTGATACTGTACTAACACAGGCCTGAACAGTACTAATACTATACTAACTGGACTGAACAATACTGATACTGTACTAACACAGGACTGAACAATACCAATACTGTACTAACACAGGACTCAACAATACTGATACTGTACTTAGACAGGACTGAGCAATACTGATCCTATACTAACACAGGACTGTGCAATACTGATACTGTACTAACACAGGACTGAACATTAATACTGTACTAAAGCAGCACTGGACAATACTGATGCTGTACTAACACAGGACTGTGCAATACCAATACTGTACTAACACAGGACTGAACAATACTAATACTGTACTAACACAGGACTGAACAATCCTGATTCTGTACTAACACAGGACTGAGCAATACTGTTACTGTAGTAACACAGGACTGAACAATTCTGTTACTGTACTAACAGGACGGAACAATACTGATACTTTAACATAGGACTGCACAATACTAATTCTGTACTAACACAGGACTGAACGATACTGATATTTATAGTAACACAGGAGTGATCAATACTGATACTGTACTAACACAGGACTGAACGATACTGATATTGTAGTAACACAGGACTGAGCAATACTGATACTGTACTAATGCAGGACTGAGCAATACTAATACTGTCCTAACACAGGACTGAACAATACTAATACTGTCCTAACACAGGGCTGAACAATACTAATACTGTACTAACACAGGACTGAACAATACTAATACTGTCCTAACACAGGACTGAACAATACTAATAATGTACTAACACAGGACTGAACAATACTAATACTATACTAACACAGGACTGAACAATACTAATACTGTCCTCACACAGGACTGAGCAATACTAATACTATACTAACTGGACTGAACAATACTGATACTGTACGAACACAGGACTGAACAATACTAATACTGTCCTATCACAGGACTGAACAATACTAATACTGTACCAACACAGGACTGAACAATACTAATACTGTACTAACACAGGACTGAACAATACTGATACTGTACTAACACAGGACTGAACAATACTGATAGTGTACTAACGACTGCAATACTGATACTGTATAAAGACAGGACTGAACAATACTGATACTGTACTAACACAGGACTGGACAATACTAATACTATACTAAGTGGACTGAACAATACTGATACTGTACCAACACAGGACTGAACAATACTGACACTGTACTGACACAGGACTAAACAGTGCTGATACTGTCTTAACACAGGACTGGACAATACTAATACTATACTAAGTGGACTGAACAATACTGATACTGTACTAACACAGGACTGGACAATACTAATACGGTCCTAACACAGGACTGAACAATACTAATACTGTACTAACACAGGACTGAACAATAGTGATACAGTACTAACACAGGACTCAACAATACTGATACTGTACTTACACAGGACTGAGCAATACTGATGCTGTACTAACGCAGGACTGTGCAATACTAATACTGTACTAACACAGGACTGAACAATACTAATACTGTACTAACACAGGACTGAACAATCCTGATTCTGTACTGACACAGGACTGAGCAATACTGATACTGTAGTAACACAGGACTGAACAATTCTGTTACTGTACTAACCGGACGGAACAATACTGATACTTTAACATAGGACTCCACAGTACTAATTCTGTACTAACACAGGACTGGACAATACTAATACTGTCCTAACACAGGACTGAACAATACTAATACTGTACTAACACAGGACTGAACGATACTGATGCTGTACTAACACAGGACTGAACAATACCGATAGTGTACCATGACTGCAATACTGATACTGTATAAACACAGGACTGAACAATACTGATACTATACTAACTGGACTGAACAATACTAATACTGTCCTAACACAGGACTGAACAATACTAATACTGTACTAACGCAGGACTTAACAATACTGACACTGTACTAACACAGTACTGAACAATACTGATACTGTACTGACACAGGACTAAACAATGCTGATACTGTCTTAACACAGGACTGAACAATACTAATACTATATTAACTGGGCTGAACAATATTAATACTGTAAAAACACAGGACTGAACAATACTAATACTGTACTAACGCAGGACTTATCACTACTGATACTGTACTGACATAGGACTGAAGAATACTGATTCTGTACTAACCCAGGACTGAACAATACCAATATGATACTAACTGGACTGAACAATACTGAAACTGTATGAACACAGGTCTGAACAATACTTATACTGTACTAACACAGGACTGAACAATACTGATGCTGTACTAACACAGGACTGAACAATACTAATACTGTACAAACACAGGACTGAACAATACTGATGCTGTACTAACACAGGACTGAACAATACTGATAGTGTACTAACACAGGACTGAACAATACTGATAGTGTACTAACACAGGACTGAACAATACTGATACTGTATAAACACAGGCCTGAATAGTACTAATACTATACTAACTGGACAGAACAATACTTATACTGTACTAACACAGGACTGAACAATACTAATACGATACTAACTGGACTGAACAATACTGATACTGTACTAACACAGGACTGAACAATACTAAAACTGTACTAACGCAGGACTGAACAATACTGAAACTGTACTGACACAGGACTAAACAATGCTGATAATGTACTAACACAGGCCTCAACAATACCAATATGATACTAACTGGACTGAACAATACTGAAACTGTATGAACACAGGTCTGAACAATACTAATACTATACTCACACAGGACAGAACAATACTGATAGTGTAATAACACAGGACTGAACAATACTGATACTGTACTAACACAGGCCTGAACAGTACTAATACTATACTAACTGGACTGAACAATACTGATACTGTACTAACACAGGTCTGAACAATAGTGATACAGTACTAACACAGGACTCAACAATACTGATACTGTACTTAGACAGGACTGAGCAATACTGATGCTATACTAACACAGGACTGTGCAATACTGATACTGTACTAACACAGGACTGAACATTAATACTGTACTAAAGCAGCACTGGACAATACTGATGCTGTACTAACACAGGACTGTGCAATACCAATACTGTACTAACACAGGACTGAACAATACTAATACTGTACTAACACAGGACTGAACAATCCTGATTCTGTACTAACACAGGACTGAGCAATACTGTTACTGTAGTAACACAGGACTGAACAATTCTGTTACTGTACTAACAGGACGGAACAATACTGATACTTTAACATAGGACTGCACAATACTAATTCTGTACTAACACAGGACTGAACGATACTGATATATATAGTAACACAGGAGTGACCAATACTGATACTGTACTAATGCAGGACTGAGCAATACTAATACTGTCCTAACACAGGACTGAACAATACTAATACTGTACTAACACAGGACTGAACAATACTAATACTGTCCTCACACAGGACTGAGCAATACTAATACTATACTAACTGGACTGAACAATACTGATACTGTACGAACACAGGACTGAACAATACTAATACTGTCCTAACACAGGACTGAACAATACTGATAGTGTACTAACGACTGCAATACTGATACTGTAGCAACACAGGACTGAACAATACTGATACTGTACTAACACAGGACTGGACAATACTAATACTATACTAAGTGGACTGAACAATACTGCTACTGTACTAACACAGGACTGAACAATACTGATTCTGTATGAACACAGGACTGAACAGTACTGACAATATACTAACACAGGACTGAGCAGTACTAATACTATATTAACTGGACTGAACAGTACTGATACTTCACTAACACAGGACTGAACAATACTGATACAGTACTAACACAGGACTGAACAATACTGACACTATACTAACTGGACTGAGCAATACTGATACTGTACTAACGCAGGACTGAACAATACTGAAACTGTACAACAACAGGACTAAACAATGCTGATACTGTCTTAACACAGGACTGAACAATACTAATACTATATTAACTGGGCTGAACAATATTGATACTGTACTAACACAGGCCTGAACAATATTAATACGATACTAACTGGACTGAACAATACTGAAACTGTATGAACACAGGTCTGAACAATACTAATACTATACTAAGTGGACTGAACAATACTAATACTGTACTAACACAGGACTGAACAATACTAAAACTGTACTAACGCAGGACTGAACAATACTGAAACTGTACTGACACAGGACTAAACAATACTGATACTGTACTAACACAGGACTGAACAATACTAATACTATACTAACTGGATTGAACAATACTGATACTGTACTAACACAGGACTGAACAATACTAATAGTATACTAACTGGATTGAACAATACTGATACAGTACTAACACAGGACTCAACAATACTGATACTGTACTAACACAGGACTGAACAATACTAATACCATACTATCTGGACTGAACAATACTGATACTGTACTAACACAGGACTGAACATTACTGACAATATACTAACACAGGACTGAGCAGTACTAATACTATATTAACTGGACTGAACAGTACTGATACTGCACTAACACAGGACTGAACAATACTGATACAGTACTAACACAGGCCTGAACAGTACTAATACTATACTAACTGGACTGAACAATACTGATACTGTACTAACACAGGACTGAACAATAGTGATACAGTACTAACAGAGGACTCAACAATACTGATACTGTACTTAGACAGGACTGAGCAATACTGATGCTATACTAACACAGGACTGTGCAATACTGATACTGTACTAACACAGGACTGAACATTAATACTGTACTAAAGCAGCACTGGACAATACTGATGCTGTACTAACACAGGACTGTGCAATACCAATACTGTACTAACACAGGACTGAACAATACTAATACTGTACTAACACAGGACTGAACAATCCTGATTCTGTACTAACACAGGACTGAGCAATACTGTTACTGTAGTAACACAGGACTGAACAATTCTGTTACTGTACTAACAGGACGGAACAATACTGATACTTTAACATAGGACTGCACAATACTAATTCTGTACTAACACAGGACTGAACGATACTGATATTTATAGTAACACAGGAGTGATCAATACTGATACTGTACTAACACAGGACTGAACGATACTGATATTGTAGTAACACAGGACTGAGCAATACTGATACTGTACTAATGCAGGACTGAGCAATACTAATACTGTCCTAACACAGGACTGAACAATACTAATACTGTCCTAACACAGGACTGAACAATACTAATACTGTACTAACACAGGACTGAACAATACTAATAATGTACTAACACAGGACTGAACAATACTAATACTATACTAACTGGACTGAACAATACTGATACTGTACGAACACAGGACTGAACAATCCTAATACTGTCCTAACACAGGACTGAACAATACTAATACTGTACTAACACAGGACTGAACAATACTAATACTGTCCTAACACAGGACTGAACAATACTAATAATGTACTAACACAGGACTGAACGATACTAATACTGTACTAACACAGGACTGAGCAATACTGATACTGTACTAATGCAGGACTGAGCAATACTGATACTGTACTAACAGGACTGAACAATACTAATACTGTTCTAACACAGGACTGAACAATACTAATACTGTACTAACACAGGACTGAACAATACTGATAATGTACTAACACAGGACTGGACAATACTAATACTATACTAAGTGGACTGAACAATACTGCTACTGTACTAACACAGGACTGAACAATACTGATTCTGTATGAACACAGGACTGAACAATACTGATACAATACTAACACAGGACTGAACAATACTGATACCGTACTAACACAGGACTGAACAACACTGATACTGTACTAACACAGGACTGAACAATACTGATACTATACTAACTGGACTGAGCAATACTGCTACTGTACTGACACGGGACTGAACAATACTAATACTGTACTAACACAGGACTGAACAATACTGCTACTGTACTAACACAGGACTGAACAATACTGATTCTGTATGAACACAGGACTGAACAGTACTGACAATATACTAACACAGGACTGAGCAGCACTAATACTATATTAACTGGACTGAACAGTACTGATACTGCACTAACACAGGACTGAACAATACTGATACAGTACTAACACAGGACTGAACAATACTGACACTATACTAACTGGACTGAGCAATACTGATACTGTACTAACGCAGGACTGAACAATACTGAAACTGTACAACAACAGGACTAAACAATGCTGATACTGTCTTAACACAGGACTGAACAATACTAATACTATATTAACTGGGCTGAACAATATTGATACTGTACTAACACAGGCCTGAACAATATTAATACGATACTAACTGGACTGAACAATACTGAAACTGTATGAACACAGGTCTGAACAATACTAATACTATACCAAGTGGACTGAACAATACTAATACTGTACTAACACAGGACTGAACAATACTAAAACTGTACTAACGCAGGACTGAACAATACTGAAACTGTACTGACACAGGACTAAACAATACTGATACTGTACTAACACAGGACTGAACAATACTAATACTATACTAACTGGATTGAACAATACTGATACTGTACCAACACAGGACTGAACAATACTAATACGATACTAACTGGATTGAACAATACTGATACTGTACTAACACAGGACTGAACAATACTAATACTATACTAACTGGACTGAACAATACTGATACTGTACTAACACAGGACTGAACATTACTGATACTGTTCTGACACAGGACTGAACAATACTAATACTATACTAACTGGACTGAACAATACTGATACTGTACGAACACAGGACTGAACATTACTGATGCTGTACTTACACAGGACTGAACAATACTAATACTATACTAACTGGACTGAACAATACTGATACTGTACTAACACAGGACTTAACAATACTGACACTGTACTAACACCGTACTGAACAATACTGATACTGTACTGACACAGGACTAAACAATGCTGATACTGTCTTAACACAGGACTGAACAATACTAATACTATATTAACTGGGCTGAACAATATTGATACTGTAAAAACACAGGACTGAACAATACTAATACTGTACTAACGCAGGACTTATCAATACTGATACTGTACTGACATAGGACTGAAGAATACTGATTCTGTACTAACACAGGCCTGAAGAATACCAATATGATACTAACTGGACTGAACAATACTGAAACTGTATGAACAAAGGTCTGAACAATACTTATACTGTACTAACACAGGACTGAACAATACTGATGCTGTACTAACACAGGACTGAACAATACTGATACTGTACTAACACAGGCCTGAACAATACCGATATGATACTAACTGGACTGAACAATACTGAAACTGTATGAACACAGGACTGAACAATACCAATACTGTACTAACACAGGACTGAACAATACTAATACTGTACTAACACAGGACTGAACAATCCTGATTCTGTACTAACACAGGACTGAGCAATACTGTTACTGTAGTAACACAGGACTGAACAATTCTGTTACTGTACTAACAGGACGGAACAATACTGATACTTTAACATAGGACTGCACAATACTAATTCTGTACTAACACAGGACTGAACGATACTGATATTTATAGTAACACAGGAGTGATCAATACTGATACTGTACTAACACAGGACTGAACGATACTGATATTGTAGTAACACAGGACTGAGCAATACTGATACTGTACTAACACAGGACTGAACAATACTAATACTGTCCTAACACAGGACTGAACAATACTAATACTGTCCTAACACAGGACTGAAAAATACTAATACTGTACTAACACAGGACTGAACAATACTAATACTGTCCTCACACAGGACTGAGCAATACTAATACTATACTAACTGGACTGAACAATACTGATACTGTACGAACACAGGACTGAACAATACTAATACTGTCCTAACACAGGACTGAACAATACTAATACTGTACTAACACAGGACTGAACAATACTAATACTGTCCTAACACAGGACTGAACAATACTAATAATGTACTAACACAGGACTGAACGATACTAATACTGTACTAACACAGGACTGAGCAATACTGATACTGTACTAATGCAGGACTGAGCAATACTGATACTGTACTAACAGGACTGAACAATACTAATACTGTTCTAACACAGGACTGAACAATACTAATACTGTACTAACACAGGACTGAACAATACTGATACTGTACTAACACAGGACTGAACAATACTGATAGTGTACTAACGACTGCAATACTGATACTGTAGAAACACAGGACTGAACAATACTGATACTGTACTAACACAGCACTGGACAATACTAATACTATACTAAGTGGACTGAACAATACTGCTACTGTACTAACACAGGACTGAACAATACTGATTCTGTATGAACACAGGACTGAACAGTACTGACAATATACTAACACAGGACTGAGCAGTACTAATACTATATTAACTGGACTGAACAGTACTGATACTGCACTAACACAGGACTGAACAATACTGATACAGTACTAACAGGACTGACAATACTAACTGGACTGAGCAATACTGATACTGTACTAACGCAGGACTGAACAATACTGAAACTGTACAACAACAGGACTAAACAATGCTGATACTGTCTTAACACAGGACTGAACAATACTAATACTATATTAACTGGGCTGAACAATATTGATACTGTACTAACACAGGCCTGAACAATATTAATACGATACTAACTGGACTGAACAATACTGAAACTGTATGAACACAGGTCTGAACAATACTAATACTATACTAAGTGGACTGAAAAATACTAATACTGTACTAACACAGGACTGAACAATACTAAAACTGTACTAACGCAGGACTGAACAATACTGAAACTGTACTGACACAGGACTAAACAATACTGATACTGTACTAACACAGGACTGAACAATACTAATACTATACTAACTGGATTGAACAATACTGATACTGTACTAACACAGGACTGAACAATACTAATACTATACTAACTGGATTGAACAATACTGATACAGTACTAACACAGGACTCAACAATACTGATACTGTACTGACAAGGACTGAACAATACTAATACTATACTAACTGGATTGAACAATACTGATACTGTACTAACACAGGACTGAACAATACTAATACTATACTAACTGGATTGAACAATACTGATACAGTACTAACACAGGACTGAACATTACTGATACTGTACTGACAAGGACTGAACAATACTAATACTATACTAACTGGACTGAACAATACTGATACTGTACTAACACAGGACTTAACAATACTGACACTGTACTAACACAGTACTGAACAATACTGATACTGTACTGACACAGGACTAAACAATGCTGATACTGTCTTAACACAGGTCTGAACAATACTAACACTATATTAACTGGGCTGAACAATATTGATACTGTAAAAACACAGGACTGAACAATACTAATACTGTACTAACGCAGGACTTATCAATACTGATACTGTACTGACATAGGACTGAAGAATACTGAATCTGTACTAACACAGGCCTGAAGAATACCAATATGATACTAACTGGACTGAACAATACTGAAACTGTACTAACACAGGCCTGAACAATACCAATATGATACTAACTGGACTGAACAATACTGAAACTGTATGAACACAGGTCTGAACAATACTAATACTGTACTAACACAGGACTGAACAATACTGATGCTGTACTAACACAGGACTGAACAATACTAATACTGTACTAACACAGGACTGAACAATACTGATGCTGTACTAACACAGGACTGAACAATACTAATACTGTACTAACACAGGACTGAACAATACTGATGCTGTACTAACACAGGACTGAACAATACTGATAGTGTACTAACACAGGACTGAACAATACTGATACTGTATAAACACAGGCCTGAACAGTACTAATACTATACTAACTGGACTGAACAATACCTATACTGTACTAACACAGGACTGAACAATACTGATACTATACTAACTGGACTGAACAATACTGACACTGTACTAACACAGGACTGAACAATACTAAAACTGTACTAAAGCAGGACTGAACAATACTGAAACTGTACTGACACAGGACTAAACAATGCTGAAACTGTACTAACACAGGCCTCAACAATACCAATATGATACTAACTGGACTGAACAATACTGAAACTGTATGAACACAGGTCTGAACAATACTAATACTGTACTAACTAGACTGAACAATACTGATACTGTACTAACACAGGACTGAACAATAGGGATACAGTACTAACACAGGACTCAACAATACTGATACTGTACTTAGACAGGACTGAGCAATACTGATGCAATACTAACACAGGACTGTGCAATTCTGATACTGTACTAACACAGGACTGAACATTAATACTGTACTAAAGCAGCACTGGACAATACTGATGCTGTACTAACACAGGACTGTGCAATACCAATACTGTACTAACACAGGACTGAACAATCCTGATTCTGTACTAACACAGGACTGAGCAATACTGTTACTGTAGTAACACAGGACTGAACAATTCTGTTACTGTACTAACAGGACGGAACAATACTGATACTGTATGAACACAGGACTGAACAATACCAATACTGTACTAACACAGGACTGAACAATACTAATACTGTACTAACACAGGACTGAACAATCCTGATTCTGTACTAACACAGGACTGAACAATACTGTTACTGTAGTAACACAGGACTGAACAATTCTGTTACTGTACTAACAGGACGGAACAATACTGATACTTTAACATAGGACTGCACAATACTAATTCTGTACTAACACAGGACTGAACGATACTGATATTTATAGTAACACAGGAGTGATCAATACTGATACTGTACTAACACAGGACTGAACGATACTGATATTGTCGTAACACAGGACTGAGCAATACTGATACTGTACTAACACAGGACTGAACAATACTAATACTGTCCTAACACAGGACTGAACAATACTAATACTGTACTAACACAGGACTGAACAATACTAATAATGTACTAACACAGGACTGAACAATACTAATACTGTACTAACACAGGACTGAACAATACTAATACTGTCCTCACACAGGACTGAGCAATACTAATACTATACTAACTGGACTGAACAATACTGATACTGTACGAACACAGGACTGAACAATACTAATACTGTCCTAACACAGGACTGAACAATACTAATACTGTACTAACACAGGACTGAACAATACTAATACTGTCCTAACACAGGACTGAACAATACTAATAATGTACTAACACAGGACTGAACGATACTGATATTGTAGTAACACAGGACTGAGCAATACTGATACTGTACTAATGCAGGACTGAGCAATACTGATACTGTACTAACAGGACTGAACAATACTAATACTGTTCTAACACAGGACTGAACAATACTAATACTGTACTAACACAGGACTGAACAATACTGATACTGTACTAACACAGGACTGAACAATACTGATAGTGTACTAACGACTGCAATACTGATACTGTAGAAACACAGGACTGAACAATACTGATACTGTACTAACACAGCACTGGACAATACTAATACTATACTAAGTGGACTGAACAATACTGCTACTGTACTAACACAGGACTGAACAATACTGATTCTGTATGAACACAGGACTGAACAGTACTGACAATATACTAACACAGGACTGAGCAGTACTAATACTATATTAACTGGACTGAACAGTACTGATACTGCACTAACACAGGACTGAACAATACTGACACAATACTAACTGGACTGAGCAATACTGATACTGTACTAACGCAGGACTGAACAATACTGAAACTGTACAACAACAGGACTAAACAATGCTGATACTGTCTTAACACAGGACTGAACAATACTAATACTATATTAACTGGGCTGAACAATATTGATACTGTACTAACACAGGCCTGAACAATATTAATACGATACTAACTGGACTGAACAATACTGAAACTGTATGAACACAGGTCTGAACAATACTAATACTATACTAAGTGGACTGAAAAATACTAATACTGTACTAACACAGGACTGAACAATACTAAAACTGTACTAACGCAGGACTGAACAATACTGAAACTGTACTGACACAGGACTAAACAATACTGATACTGTACTAACACAGGACTGAACAATACTAATACTATACTAACTGGATTGAACAATACTGATACTGTACTAACACAGGACTGAACAATACTAATACTATACTAACTGGATTGAACAATACTGATACAGTACTAACACAGGACTCAACAATACTGATACTGTACTAACACAGGACTGAACAATACTAATACTATACTAACTGGATTGAACAATACTGATACTGTACTAACACAGGACTGAACAATACTAATACTATACTAACTGGACTGAACAATACTGATACTGTACTAACACAGGACTGAACATTACTGATACTGTACTGACAAGGACTGAACAATACTAATACTATACTAACTGGACTGAACAATACTGATACTGTACTAACACAGGACTTAACAATACTGACACTGTACTAACACAGTACTGAACAATACTGATACTGTACTGACACAGGACTAAACAATGCTGATACTGTCTTAACACAGGTCTGAACAATACTAACACTATATTAACTGGGCTGAACAATATTGATACTGTAAAAACACAGGACTGAACAATACTAATACTGTACTAACGCAGGACTTATCAATACTGATACTGTACTGACATAGGACTGAAGAATACTGAATCTGTACTAACACAGGCCTGAAGAATACCAATATGATACTAACTGGACTGAACAATACTGAAACTGTACTAACACAGGCCTGAACAATACCAATATGATACTAACTGGACTGAACAATACTGAAACTGTATGAACACAGGTCTGAACAATACTAATACTGTCCTAACACAGGACTGAACAAAACTCATACTGTACTCACACAGGACTGAACAATACTGATAGTGTAATAACACAGGACTGAACAATACTGATAGTGTACTAACACAGGACTGAACAATACTGATACTGTACTAACACAGGCCTGAACAGTACTAATACTATACTAACTGGACTGAACAATACTGATACTGTACTAACACAGGACTGAACAATACCAATACTGTACTAACTAGACTGAACAATACTGATACTGTACTAACACAGGACTGAACAATAGGGATACAGTACTAACACAGGACTCAACAATACTGATACTGTACTTAGACAGGACTGAGCAATACTGATGCTATATTAACACAGGACTGTGCAATTCTGATACTGTACTAACACAGGACTGAACATTAATACTGTACTAAAGCAGCACTGGACAATACTGATGCTGTACTAACACAGGACTGTGCAATACCAATACTGTACTAACACAGGACTGAACAATCCTGATTCTGTACTAACACAGGACTGAGCAATACTGTTACTGTAGTAACACAGGACTGAACAATTCTGTTACTGTACTAACAGGACGGAACAATACTGATACTTTAACATAGGACTGCACAATACTAATTCTGTACTAACAGAGGACTGAACAATACTGATATTTATAGTAACACAGGAGTGATCAATACTGATACTGTACTAACACAGGACTGAACAATACTGATATTGTAGTAACACAGGACTGAACAATACTGATATTGTAGTAACACAGGACTGAGCAATACTGATACTGTACTAATGCAGGACTGAGCAATACTAATACTGTCCTAACACAGGACTGAACAATACTAATACTGTCCTAACACAGGACTGAACAATACCAATACTGTCCTAACACAGGACTGAACAATACTAATACTGTACTAACACAGGACTGAACAATACTAATACTGTCCTAACACAGGACTGAACAATACTAATAATGTACTAACACAGGACTGAACGATACTGATATTGTAGTAACACAGGACTGAGCAATACTGATACTGTACTAATGCAGGACTGAGCAATACTGATACTGTACTAACAGGACTGAACAATACTAATACTGTTCTAACACAGGACTGAACAATACTAATACTGTACTAACACAGGACTGAACAATACTGATAGTGTACTAACGACTGCAATACTGATACTGTATAAAGACAGGACTGAACAATACTGATACTGTACTAACACAGGACTGGACAATACTAATACTATACTAAGTGGACTGAACAATACTGATACTGTACTAACACAGGACTGAACAATACTGACACTGTACTAACACAGGACTGAACAATACTAATACTGTACTAACACAGGACTGAACAATACTGATGCTGTACTAACACAGGACTGAACAATACTGATAGTGTACTAACACAGGACTGAACAATACTGATAGTGTACTAACACAGGACTGAACAATACTGATACTGTATAAACACAGGCCTGAACAGTACTAATACTATACTAACTGGACTGAACAATACTTATACTGTACTAACACAGGACTGAACAATACTGATACTATACTAACTGGACTGAACAATACTGATACTGTACTAACACAGGACTGAACAATACTGATACTGTACTGACACAGGACTAAACAATGCTGATACTGTCTTAACACAGGACTGAACAATACTAATACTATATTAACTGGGCTGAACAATATTGATACTGTAAAAACACAGGACTGAACAATACTAATACTGTACTAACGCAGGACTTATCACGACTGATACTGTACTGACATAGGACTGAAGAATACTGATTCTGTACTAACACAGGACTGAACAATACTGATACTGTACTAACACAGGCCTGAACAATACCAATATGATACTAACTGGACTGAACAATACTGAAACTGTATGAACACAGTTCTGAACAATACTAATACTGTACTAACACAGGACTGAACAATACTGATGCTGTACTAACACAGGACTGAACAATACTAATACTGTACTAACACAGGACTGAACAATACTGATGCTGTACTAACACAGGACTGAACAATACTGATAGTGTACTAACACAGGACTGAACAATACTGATAGTGTACTAACACAGGACTGAACAATACTGATACTGTATAAACACAGGCCTGAACAGTACTAATACTATACTAACTGGACTGAACAATACTTATACTGTACTAACACAGGACTGAACAGTACTGATACTATACTAACTGGACTGAACAATACTGATACTGTACTAACACAGGACTGAACAATACTAAAACTGTACTAACGCAGGACTGGACAATACTGAAACTGTACTGACACAGGACTAAACAATGCTGATACTGTACTAACACAGGCCTCAACAATACCAATATGATACTAACTGGACTGAACAATACTGAAACTGTATGAACACAGGTCTGAACAATACTAATAATGTCCTAACACAGGACTGAACAAAACTCATACTGTACTCACACAGGACTGAACAATACTGATAGTGTAATAACACAGGACTGAACAATACTGATAGTGTCCTAACACAGGACTGAACAATACTGATACTGTAATAACACAGGACTGAACAATACTAATACTATACTAACAGGACTGTGCAATACTGATACTGTACTAACACAGGACTGTACATTAATACTGTACTAAATCAGGACTGACAATACTGATTCTGTACTAACACAGGACTGTGCAATACCAATACTGTACTAACACAGGACTGAACAATACTAATACTGTACTAACACAGGACTGAACAATCCTGATTCTGTACTAACACAGGACTGAGCAATACTGTTACTGTAGTAACACAGGACTGAACAATTCTGTTACTGTACTAACAGGACGGAACAATACTGATACTTTAACATAGGACTGCACAATACTAATTCTGTACTAACACAGGACTGAACGATATTGATATTTATAGTAACACAGGAGTGATCAATACTGATATTGTACTAACACAGGACTGAACGATACTGATATTGTAGTAACACAGGACTGAGCAATACTGATACTGTCCTAACACAGGACTGACATACTATACTGTCCTAACAGGACTGAACAATACTAATACTGTCCTAACACAGGACTGAACAATACTAATACTGTACTAACACAGGACTGAACAATACTAATACTGTCCTCACACAGGACTGAGCAATACTAATACTATACTAACTGGACTGAACAATACTGATACTGTACGAACACAGGACTGAACAATACTAATACTGTCCTAACACAGGACTGAACAATACTAATACTGTACTAACACAGGACTGAACAATACTAATACTGTCCTAACACAGGACTGAACAATACTAATAATGTACTAACACAGGACTGAACGATACTGATATTGTAGTAACACAGGACTGAGCAATACTGATACTGTACTAATGCAGGACTGAGCAATACTGATACTGTACTAACAGGACTGAACAATACTAATACTGTTCTAACACAGGACTGAACAATACTAATACTGTACTAACACAGGACTGAACAATACTGATACTGTACTAACACAGGACTGAACAATACTGATAGTGTACTAACGACTGCAATACTGATACTGTATAAAGACAGGACTGAACAATACTGATACTGTACTAACACAGGACTGGACAATACTAATACTATACTAAGTGGACTGAACAATACTGATACTGTACTAACACAGGACTGAACAATACTGACACTGTACTGACACAGGACTAAACAGTGCTGATACTGTCTTAACACAGGACTGGACAGTACTAATACTATACTAAGTGGACTGAACAATACTGATACTGTACTAACACAGGACTGAACAATACTGACACTGTACTAACACAGGACTGGACAATACTAATACTGTCCTAACACAGGACTGAACAATACTAATACTGTACTAACACAGGACTGAACAATAGTGATACAGTACTAACACAGGACTCAACAATACTGATACTGTACTTACACAGGACTGAGCAATACTGATGCTGTACTAACACAGGACTGTGCAATACTAATACTGTACTAACACAGGGCTGAACAATACTAATACTGTACTAACACAGGACTGAACAATCCTGATTCTGTACTGACAGGACTGAGCAATACTGATACTGTAGTAACACAGGACTGAACAATTCTGTTACTGCACGAACCGGACGGAACAATACTGATACTTTAACATAGGACTCCACAATACTAATTCTGTACTAACACAGGACTGGACAATACTAATACTGTCCTAACACAGGACTGAACAATCCTGATTCTGTACTGACACAGGACTGAGCAATACTGATACTGTAGTAACACAGGACTGAACAATTCTGTTACTGTACTAACCGGACGGAACAATACTGATACTTTAACATAGGACTCCACAATACTAATTCTGTACTAACACAGGACTGGACAATACTAATACTGTCCTAACACAGGACTGAACGATACTGATGCTGTACTAACACAGGACTGAACAATACTGATAGTGTACCATGACTGCAATACTGATACTGTATAAACACAGGACTGAACAATACTGATACTATACTAACTGGACTGAACAATACTAATACTGTCCTAACACAGGACTGAACAATACTAATACTGTACTAACGCAGGACTTAACAATACTGACACTGTACTAACACAGTACTGAACAATACTGATACTGTACTGACACAGGACTAAACAATGCTGATACTGTCTTAACACAGGACTGAACAATACTAATACTATATTAACTGGGCTGAACGATATTGATACTGTAAAAACACAGGACTGAACAATACTAATACTGTACTAACGCAGGACTTATCACGACTGATACTGTACTGACATAGGACTGAAGAATACTGATTCTGTACTAACACAGGACTGAACAATACTGATACTGTACTAACACAGGCCTGAACAATACCAATATGATACTAACTGGACTGAACAATACTGAAACTGTATGAACACAGGTCTGAACAATACTAATACTGTACTAACACAGGACTGAACAATACTGATGCTGTACTAACACAGGACTGAACAATACTAATACTGTACTAACACAGGACTGAACAATACTGATGCTGTACTAACACAGGACTGAACAATACTGATAGTGTACTAACACAGGACTGAACAATACTGATAGTGTACTAACACAGGACTGAACAATACTGATACTGTATAAACACAGGCCTGAACAGTACTAATACTATACTAACTGGACAGAACAATACTTATACTGTACTAACACAGGACTGAACAATACTAAAACTGTACTAACGCAGGACTGAACAATACTGAAACTGTACTGACACAGGACTAAACAATGCTGATACTGTACTAACACAGGCCTCAACAATACCAATATGATACTAACTGGACTGAACAATACTGAAACTGTATGAACACAGGTCTGAACAATACTAATACTGTCCTAACACAGGACTGAACAAAACTCATACTGTACTCACACAGGACTGAACAATACTGCTGGTGTAAAAACACAGGACTGAACAATACTGATACTGTACTAACACAGGCCTGAACAGTACTAATACTATACTAACTGGACTGAACAATACTGATACTGTACTAACACAGGACTGAACAATACCAATACTGTACTAACTAGACTGAACAATACTGATACTGTACTAACACAGGACTGAACAATAGTGATACAGTACTAGCACAGGACTCAACAATACTGATACTGTACTAAGACTGGACTGAGCAATACTGATGCTATACTAACACAGGACTGTGCAATACTGATACTGTACTAACACAGGACTGTACATTAATACTGTACTAAATCAGGACTGGACAATACTGATGCTGTACTAACACAGGACTGTGCAATACCAATACTGTACTAACACAGGACTGAACAATACTAATACTGTACTAACACAGGACTGAACAATCCTGATTCTGTACCATCACAGGACTGAGCAATACTGTTACTGTAGTAACACAGGACTGAACAATTCTGTTACTTTACTAACAGGACGGAACAATACTGATACTTTAACATAGGACTGCACAATACTAATTCTGTACTAACACAGGACTGAACGATATTGATATTTATAGTAACACAGGAGTGATCAATACTGATACTGTACTAACACAGGACTGAACGATACTGATATTGTAGTAACACAGGACTGAGCAATACTGATACTGTACTAATGCAGGACTGAGCAATACTAATACTGTCCTAACACAGGACTGAACAATACTAATACTGTCCTAACACAGGACTGAACAATACTAATACTGTACTAACACAGGACTGAACAATACTGACACTGTACTGACACAGGACTAAACAGTGCTGATACTGTCTTAACACAGGACTGGACAATACTAATACTATACTAAGTGGACTGAACAATACTGATACTGTACTAACACAGGACTGAACAATACTGACACTGTACTAACACAGGACTGGACAATGCTAATACTGTCCTAACACAGGACTGAACAATACTAATACTGTACTAACACAGGACTGAACAATAGTGATACAGTACTAACACAGGACTCAACAATACTGATACTGTACTTACACAGGACTGAGCAATACTGATGCTGTACTAACACAGGACTGTGCAATACTAATACTGTACTAACACAGGACTGAACAATACTAATACTGTACTAACACAGGACTGAACAATCCTGATTCTGTACTGACACAGGACTGAGCAATACTGATACTGTAGTAACACAGGACTGAACAATTCTGTTACTGTACTAACCGGACGGAACAATACTGATACTTTAACATAGGACTCCACAATACTAATTCTGTACTAACACAGGACTGGACAATACTAATACTGTCCTAACACAGGACTGAACAATACTAATACTGTACTAACGCAGGACTTAACAATACTGACACTGTACTAACACAGTACTGAACAATACTGATACTGTACTGACACAGGACTAAACAATGCTGATACTGTCTTAACACAGGACTGAACAATACTAATACTATATTAACTGGGCTGAACAATATTGATACTGTAAAAACACAGGACTGAACAATACTAATACTGTACTAACGCAGGACTTATCACGACTGATACTGTACTGACATAGGACTGAAGAATACTGATTCTGTACTAACACAGGACTGAACAATACTGATACTGTACTAACACAGGCCTGAACAATACCAATATGATACTAACTGGACTGAACAATACTGAAACTGTATGAACACAGGTCTGAACAATACTAATACTGTACTAACACAGGACTGAACAATACTGATGCTGTACTAACACAGGACTGAACAATACTAATACTGTACTAACACAGGACTGAACAATACTGATGCTGTACTAACACAGGACTGAACAATACTGATAGTGTACTAACACAGGACTGAACAATACTGATAGTGTACTAACACAGGACTGAACAATACTGATACTGTATAAACACAGGCCTGAACAGTACTAATACTATACTAACTGGACAGAACAATACTTATACTGTACTAACACAGGACTGAACAATACTAAAACTGTACTAACGCAGGACTGAACAATACTGAAACTGTACTGACACAGGACTAAACAATGCTGATACTGTACTAACACAGGCCTCAACAATACCAATATGATACTAACTGGACTGAACAATACTGAAACTGTATGAACACAGGTCTGAACAATACTAATACTGTCCTAACACAGGACTGAACAAAACTCATACTGTACTCACACAGGACTGAACAATACTGCTGGTGTAATAACACAGGACTGAACAATACTGATACTGTACTAACACAGGCCTGAACAGTACTAATACTATACTAACTGGACTGAACAATACTGATACTGTACTAACACAGGACTGAACAATACCAATACTGTACTAACTAGACTGAACAATACTGATACTGTACTAACACAGGACTGAACAATAGTGATACAGTACTAGCACAGGACTCAACAATACTGATACTGTACTTAGACAGGACTGAGCAATACTGATGCTATACTAACACAGGACTGTGCAATACTGATACTGTACTAACACAGGACTGTACATTAATACTGTACTAAATCAGGACTGGACAATACTGATGCTGTACTAACACAGGACTGTGCAATACCAATACTGTACTAACACAGGACTGAACAATACTAATACTGTACTAACACAGGACTGAACAATCCTGATTCTGTACTAACACAGGACTGAGCAATACTGTTACTGTAGTAACACAGGACTGAACAATTCTGTTACTGTACTAACAGGACGGAACAATACTGATACTTTAACATAGGACTGCACAATATTAATTCTGTACTAACACAGGACTGATCGATGTTGATATTTATAGTAACACAGGAGTGATCAATACTGATACTGTACTAACACAGGACTGAACGATACTGATATTGTAGTAACACAGGACTGAGCAATACTGATACTGTACTAATGCAGGACTGAGCAATACTAATACTGTCCTAACACAGGACTGAACAATACTAATACTGTCCTAACAAAGGACTGAACAATACTAATACTGTACTAACACAGGACTGAACAATACTAATACTGTCCTCACACAGGACTGAGCAATACTAATACTATACTAACTGGACTGAACAATACTGATACTGTACGAACACAGGACTGAACAATACTAATACTGTCCTAACACTGGACTGAACAATACTAATACTGTACTAACACAGGACTGAACAATACTAATACTGTCCTAACACAGGACTGAACAATACTAATAATGTGCTAACACAGGACTGAACGATACTGATATTGTAGTAACACAGGACTGAGCAATACTGATACTGTACTAATGCAGGACTGAGCAATACTGATACTGTACTAACAGGACTGAACAATACTAATACTGTTCTAACACAGGACTGAACAATACTAATACTGTACTAACACAGGACTGAACAATACTGATACTGTACTAACACAGGACTGAACAATACTGATAGTGTACTAACGACTGAAATACTGATACTGTATAAAGACAGGACTGAACAATACTGATACTGTACTAACACAGGACTGGACAATACTAATACTATACTAAGTGGACTGAACAATACTGATACTGTACTAACACAGGACTGAACAATACTAATACTGTCCTAACACAGGACTGAACAATACTAATACTGTCCTAACACAGGACTGAACAATACTAATAATGTGCTAACACAGGACTGAACGATACTGATATTGTAGTAACACAGGACTGAGCAATACTGATACTGTACTAATGCAGGACTGAGCAATACTGATACTGTACTAACAGGACTGAACAATACTAATACTGTTCTAACACAGGACTGAACAATACTAATACTGTACTAACACAGGACTGAACAATACTGATACTGTACTAACACAGGACTGAACAATACTGATAGTGTACTAACGACTGCAATACTGATACTGTAGAAACACAGGACTGAACAATACTGATACTGTACTAACACAGGACTGAACAATACTGACACTGTACTGACACAGGACTAAACAGTGCTGATACTGTCTTAACACAGGACTGGACAATACTAATACTATACTAAGTGGACTGAACAATACTGATACTGTACTAACACAGGACTGAACAATACTGATGCTGTACTAACACAGGACTGAACAATACTGATAGTGTACTAACACAGGACTGAACAATACTGATAGTGTACTAACACAGGACTGAACAATACTGATACTGTATAAACACAGGCCTGAACAGTACTAATAAAATACTAACTGGACAGAACAATACTTATACTGTACTAACACAGGACTGAACAATACTAAAACTGTACTAACGCAGGACTGAACAATACTGAAACTGTACTGACACAGGACTAAACAATGCTGATACTGTACTAACACAGGCCTCAACAATACCAATATGATACTAACTGGACTGAACAATACTGAAACTGTATGAACACAGGTCTGAATAATACTAATACTGTCCTAACACAGGACTGAACAAAACTCATACTGTACTCACACAGGACTGAACAATACTGATAGTGTAATAACACAGGACTGAACAATACTGATACTGTACTAACACAGGCCTGAACAGTACTAATACTGTACTAACTGGACTGAACAATACTGATACTGTACTAACACAGGACTGAACAATACCAATACTGTACTAACTAGACTGAACAATACTGATACTGTACTAACACAGGACTGAACAATAGTGATACAGTACTAGCACAGGACTCAACAATACTGATACTGTACTTAGACAGGACTGAGCAATACTGATGCTATACTAACACAGGACTGTGCAATACTGATACTGTACTAACACAGGACTGTACATTAATACTGTACTAAATCGGGACTGGACAATACTGATGCTGTACTAACACAGGACTGTGCAATACCAATACTGTACTAACACAGGACTGAACAATACTAATACTGTACTAACACAGGACTGAACAATCCTGATTCTGTACTAACACAGGACTGAGCAATACTGTTACTGTAGTAACACAGGACTGAACAATTCTGTTACTGTACTAACAGGACGGAACAATACTGATACTTTAACATAGGACTGCACAATACTAATTCTGTACTAACACAGGACTGAACGATACTGATATTGTAGTAACACAGGACTGAGCAATACTGATACTGTACTAATGCAGGACTGAGCAATACTAATACTGTCCTAACACAGGACTGAACAATACTAATACTGTCCTAACACAGGACTGAACAATACTAATACTGTACTAACACAGGACTGAACAATACTAATAATGTACTAACACAGGACTGAACAATACTAATACTGTACTAACACAGGACTGAACAATACTAATACTGTCCTCACACAGGACTGAGCAATACTAATACTATACTAACTGGACTGAACAATACTGATACTGTACGAACACAGGACTGAACAATACTAATACTGACCTAACACAGGACTGAACAATACTAATACTGTACTAACACAGGACTGAACGATACGAAAACTGGACTAACACAGGACTGAGCAATACTGATACTGTACTAATGCAGGACTGAGCAATACTGATACTGTACTAACAGGACTGAACAATACTAATACTGTTCTAACACAGGACTGAACAGTACTAATACTGTACTAACACAGGACTGAACAATACTGATACTGTACTAACACAGGACTGAACAATACTGATAGTGTACTAACGACTGCAATACTGATACTGTAGAAACACAGGACTGAACAATACTGATACTGTACTAACACAGGACTGGACAATACTAATACTATACTAAGTGGACTGAACAATACTGATACTGTACTAACACAGGACTGAACAATACTGACACTACTGACACAGGACTAAACAGTGCTGATACTGTCTTAACACACGACTGGACAATACTAATACTATACTAAGTGGACTGAACAATACTGATACTGTACTAACACAGGACTGAACAATACTGACACTGTACTAACACAGGACTGGACAATACTAATACTGTCCTAACACAGGACTGAACAATACCAATACTGTACTAACGCAGGACTTAACAATACTGACACTGTACTAACACAGTACTGAACAATATTGATACTGTACTGACACAGGACTAAACAATGCTGATACTGTCTTAACACAGGACTGAACAATACTAATACTATATTAACTGGGCTGAACAATATTGATACTGTAAAAACACAGGACTGAACAATACTAATACTGTACTAACGCAGGACTTATCACGACTGATACTGTACTGACATAGGACTGAAGAATACTGATTCTGTACTAACACAGGACTGAACAATACTGATACTGTACTAACACAGGCCTGAACAATACCAATATGATACTAACTGGACTGAACAATACTGAAACTGTATGAACACAGGTCTGAACAATACTAATACTGTACTAACACAGGACTGAACAATACTGATGCTGTACTAACACAGGACTGAACAATACTAATACTGTACTAACACAGGACTGAACAATACTGATGCTGTACTAACACAGGACTGAACAATACTGATAGTGTACTAACACAGGACTGAACAATACTGATAGTGTACTAACACAGGACTGAACAATACTGATACTGTATAAACACAGGCCTGAACAGTACTAATACAATACTAACTGGACAGAACAATACTTATACTGTACTAACACAGGACTGAACAATACTAAAACTGTACTAACGCAGGACTGAACAATACTGAAACTGTACTGACACAGGACTAAACAATGCTGATACTGTACTAACACAGGCCTCAACAATACCAATATGATACTAACTGGACTGAACAATACTGAAACTGTATGAACACAGGTCTGAACAATACTAATACTGTCCTAACACAGGACTGAACAAAACTCATACTGTACTCACACAGGACTGAACAATACTGATAGTGTAATAACACAGGACTGAACAATACTGATACTGTACTAACACAGGCCTGAACAGTACTAATACTATACTAACTGGACTGAACAATACTGATACTGTACTAACACAGGACTGAACAATACCAATACTGTACTAACTAGACTGAACAATACTGATACTGTACTAACACAGGACTGAACAATAGTGATACAGTACTAGCACAGGACTCAACAATACTGATACTGTACTTAGACAGGACTGAGCAATACTGATGCTATACTAACACAGGACTGTGCAATACTGATACTGTACTAACACAGGACTGTACATTAATACTGTACTAAATCAGGACTGGACAATACTGATGCTGTACTAACACAGGACTGTGCAATACCAATACTGTACTAACACAGGACTGAACAATACTAATACTGTACTAACACAGGACTGAACAATCCTGATTCTGTACTAACACAGGACTGAGCAATACTGTTACTGTAGTAACACAGGACTGAACAATTCTGTTACTGTACTAACAGGACGGAACAATACTGATACTTTAACATAGGACTGCACAATACTAATTCTGTACTAACACAGGACTGAACGATATTGATATTTATAGTAACACAGGAGTGATCAATACTGATACTGTACTAACACAGGACTGAACGATACTGATATTGTAGTAACACAGGACTGAGCAATACTGATACTGTCCTAACACAGGACTGAACAATACTAATACTGTCCTAACACAGGACTGAACAATACTAATACTGTACTAACACAGGACTGAACAATACTAATAATGTACTAACACAGGACTGAACAATACTAATACTGTACTAACACAGGACTGAACAATACTAATACTGTCCTCACACAGGACTGAGCAATACTAATACTATACTAACTGGACTGAACAATACTGATACTGTACGAACACAGGACTGAACAATACTAATACTGTCCTAACACAGGACTGAACAATACTAATACTGTACTAACACAGGACTGAACGATACTAATACTGTACTAACACAGGACTGAGCAATACTGATACTGTACTAATGCAGGACTGAGCAATACTGATACTGTACTAACAGGACTGAACAATACTAATACTGTTCTAACACAGGACTGAACAATACTAATACTGTACTAACACAGGACTGAACAATACTGATACTGTACTAACACAGGACTGAACAATACTGATAGTGTACTAACGACTGCAATACTGATACTGTAGAAACACAGGACTGAACAATACTGATACTGTACTAACACAGGACTGAACAATACTGACACTACTGACACAGGACTAAACAGTGCTGATACTGTCTTAACACAGGACTGGACAATACTAATACTATACTAAGTGGACTGAACAATACTGATACTGTACTAACACAGGACTGAACAATACTGACACTGTACTAACACAGGACTGGACAATACTAATACTGTCCTAACACAGGACTGAACAATACTAATACTGTACTAACACAGGACTGAACAATACTGATGCTGTACTAACACAGGACTGTGCAATACTAATACTGTACTAACACAGGACTGAACAATACTAATACTGTACTAACACAGGACTGAAAAATCCTGATTCTGTACTGACACAGGACTGAGCAATACTGATACTGTAGTGACACAGAACTGAACAATACTGACACTGTACTAACACAGGACTGGACAATACTAATAGGGGTTAGAAATTAGGTCGCGCCCCATTTGGGGCGCAAATATCGTCTGGACGCAAATATTAGCGCCTGGCGCTAATTATCGGCACTGACTGGAAACTTCACTTTTACCGCCCCGGGAGGTGAGTGGAGCGCTAAAGCTGGCGCTGCACACCTGTCTTAAGGCGCAAAGGCCAAGGAGTGAGGCGCTAACTCAGAGCGCTGGCGAAGCTCATGTAATGTCAGTCAGCAATGGAACACACACACAATGGCACGGGCCAGTTCTTAAAGGGGATGGTTAATCTTGCTTTCCAGCCACATCCTGTTCATTGCAGCCTTGAATCTCGGCCTGGAGAGACTTGCACATCAAGTGTGCTGGAAAGAACAATGGAGAGTACCAGGCAAAGAGCTCAGAGTGCAGCTCCCACAGTCTCTGCTAAATCGATACAAGGAATGGCAAATCAAAATGAACCTGCAAAGTGCTGCTCAGTACCCAAAACTCCTTCACACAACGTTGAATCTCTCCAGAAGTCTCTCCCTCTCTCTCTCAGAATGCGTAGTTCAAAAATGTCACCAACAATAAAAGACAGGAAGAGGCCCCCTTTAAATAGCGCCCCCCCCAGCCCCACAGCGATTGATAGCGTTCCAGTCTTCTGGTCGTTGCTAGCGTCAGGCGGTAAGGCAGGGGGCGCCACTCAATTTCCGCTCCGGGGCGCCACAAGGGCGTTGCACCATGGAATGACGTCACAATCTGCGCGCGCAGGTGGTCGCAGCGGTAAGTTTTAGCGCCGCCGCACAATGTCAAGTTAAGTTCCCGAGCGGCGCAAACATCGCTGCGCCCGGGCGTTAGCGGCTTTGCGCCCCATTAGCGCTCTCTTAAGGCGCTAACGGGAGGCGCAACCAAGTGAATTTTTACCCCATACTGTCCTAACACAGGACTGAACAATACTAATACTGTACTAACACAGGACTGAACAATTGTGATACAGTACTAACACAGGACTCAACAATACTGATACTGTACTTACACAGGACTGAGCAATACTGATGCTGTACTAACACAGGACTGTGCAATACTAATACTGTACTAACACAGGACTGAACAATACTAATACTGTACTAACACAGGACTGAACAATCCTGATTCTGTACTGACACAGGACTGAGCAATACTGATACTGTAGTAACACAGGACTGAACAATTCTGTTACTGTACTAACCGGACGGAACAATACTGATACTTTAACATAGGACTCCACAATACTAATTCTGTACTAACACAGGACTGGACAATACTAATACTGTCCTAACACAGGACTGAACAATACTAATACTGTACTAACACAGGACTGAACGATACTGATGCTGTACTAACACAGGACTGAACAATACTGATAGTGTACAATGACTGCAATACTGATACTGTATAAACACAGGACTGAACAATACTGATACTATACTAACTGGACTGAACAATACTTATACTGTCCTAACACAGGACTGAACAATACTAATACTGTCCTAACACAGGACTGAACAATACTAATACTGTCCTAACACAGGACTGAACAATACTGATGCTGTACTAACACAGGACTGAACAATACTGATAGTGTACCATGACTGCAATACTGATACTGTATAAACACAGGACTGAACAATACTGATACTATACTAACTGGACTGAACAATACTTATACTGTCCTAACACAGGACTGAACAATACTAATACTGTCCTAACACAGGACTGAACAATACTAATACTGTACTAACACAGGACTGAACAATACTAATACTGTCCTAACACAGGACTGAACAATACTAATAATGTACTAACACAGGACTGAACAATACTAATACTGTACTAACACAGGACTGAACAATACTAATACTGTCCTCACACAGGACTGAGCAATACTAATACTATACTAACTGGACTGAACAATACTGATACTGTACGAACACAGGACTGAACAATACTAATACTGTCCTAACACAGGACTGAACAATACTAATAATGTACTAACACAGGACTGAACAATACTAATACTGTACTAACACAGGACTGAACAATACTAATACTGTCCTCACACAGGACTGAGCAATACTAATACTATACTAACTGGACTGAACAATACTGATACTGTACGAACACAGGACTGAACAATACTAATACTGTCCTAACACAGGACTGAACAATACTAATAATGTACTAACACAGGACTGAACAATACTAATACTGTACTAACACAGGACTGAACAATACTAATACTGTCCTCACACAGGACTGAGCAATACTAATACTATACTAACTGGACTGAACAATACTGATACTGTACGAACACAGGACTGAACAATACTAATACTATACTAACACAGGACTGAACAATACTGATATTGTACTAACACAGGCTGAACAATACTGATACTGTACTAACACAGGACTGAACAATATTAATACTATACTAACTGGACTGAACAATACTGATACTGTACTAACGCAGGACTGAACAATACTGAAACTGTACCGACACAGGACTAAACAATGCTGATACTGTACGAACACAGGACTGAACAATACTGAGACTGTGCTAACAGGACTGAGCAATCGTGATGGTGTACTAGCACAGGACTGAACAATACTGATACTGCACTCACAGGACAGAATAAAACTGACACTGTACTAACACAGGACTCTGCAATATTGATGCTGTACGAACACAGGACTGAACAATACTAATACTGTACTGACACGTCTGCACTATACTGATACTGTACTAACACAGGACTGAACAATACTGATACTGTACTAACGCAGGACTGAACAACACTAATACTGTACTAACACGTCTGCACTATACTGATACTGTCCTCACACAGGACTGAGCAATACTGATACTGAACTAAGACTGGACTGTACTATACTGATACTGTATGTAAACAGGACTGAACAGTACTGATACTGTACTAACAGGACAATGTATTGATACTGGCTTAGAACATGACTGAACTCTACCGATGCTCTCCTTATACAGGATTGGAATTATTGTGAACTGTTTATGTGTGAATCTGTCTACAGGCAATTGATGTCTGTCGAATTTCCATACAACCAAAGTTCTTGATGAGCTGACAGCTTTGTTTTCCCACTGTCCTGATATAGTGTACCTTGTGCACATTCTTCTGTCTCTTTCAGTTAGAAAGTTTATCACGGTCAGCCTCAAACCTAAGTCCACCTCTTTCCAGGCACGCTGCAATGCTGACCTGTGGGCACGGTGCCCTGGACCAACAAACGGGTACTGTCCCTATAATGCAGCCTTCAAACAAAAAAATGGCTTCAGTCACTTGCCTACATGCTCACGCCTCCCAGCTTGGGCTTCCTTTCCCTTCATTCTGCCCACCTGGGCCTGTCACCAGTCTACTACCTTGCAATCTGCACTTTGAGCTGTGAATAATTAGGTACAAATCAGTCTTGGCACATTGCCACTCTGGGGAGTTTTTAACCATTTCTTATGCATTTGGGAATACATTACACCAGTGGACAAAACTCAGTCCCATTTGAGTGAATCCGCATCCCAACAAGTTTTGCGTCTCCAACAGCAGGAGTATCCCAGCATTTCGACAAATGTGCGGTATCGTCTGGATTTCGGGGTCAGAGGTAATCTTTGTGATATGAAACACACTGTGCCTTTATCATAGGTTGAATCCAAGCTGCTTTTGTTGTTCCTGTTAATGACTCGTTTTATTAGTCCAAAAGGTTATTTCACATCCCAGCTGGTACCTTGTGGTCTGTGGCTGTCCTGATGTAAATGGGTGTGGAGTCAGTGCATTTCATGTCCCCAAATTGATCCATTCAGTTCATTGGATTTGTGAGGCAGCAGCTCCCCAATTGGCTCTGTGAGGCCACCCAGTGTGTAGTTGCACCATTCAGACCCAAAAACTCCTAGATTCAGTGCCAGGTGCATGCTGAGAGAGCTGATCTCTGGTTTGGCAGCAATATACTGGCACCTCAACTATTCTGGATTCGGGAGAGGAAGTCACTGTCCAGATGAATAATCACCAATTGGGTGAGTAGCTGGTCGATGACTGGCCTCTATGGATCCATACCCCAGTGTGTGTGCATACACACGTATGCTTGCTCGCTGTCTGTTTTTACTTTCCTTCTGTCTATCTCTCAATCCATCTCTTTCTCTCTCCTCTATTTGTCTCTCTTCATCTCTTTCTGATTTTCTCTCCTCTCTATATGCCTGTGTCTCCTCTGTATCTCCCTCTCTCTTTGTCTGTCTCCTTTATGTCTCTACTTTGTATGTCTTTCTCCTTCTCCCTTCTGTATGTCTCTATGTATCTCCTCTATATGTGTCTGTCTCCTCTGCATCTTCCTCTTACATCTCTATGTCTATCTCCTCTTTATACGTCTTTCTGGTCTATGTATGTCTCTCTTTTCTCTCTCTATGTCTCGCACCCTCTGCCTTTCTGTCTTCATCTCTATCTCTATCTCTCCTCCACAAAAGCCAAATCCTGTTTCACATTCTCCTCTTCGGCAGTCCCTCGGAATCGAGGATGACTTGCGTCCACATTAAAAATGAGTTCTCAGGTGACTGATGAGTCCAATGCGGGACCTACAGTCTCTGTCACAGGTGGGGCAGATGGTGGTTGAAGGGGTGGGTGGGTGGGGTGCTTGGGTTGACGTGCGCTGCTTGCGCTTGGCTTCCGCTTGCTCCCGGCGAAGAGACTCGAGGTGTTCGGCGCCTTCCCGCATGCTTCTCCTCCACTTTGTACGGTCTTGGTTTCATATTAACCAGTGATTGGTTCTGCATTATCTTTTGAGGCTATTCAGTGATGGTTGTGAACTACTCCTTAAAGAAGATAGAGAATCTGAAAATGTTTAACCGAGTGTCCTGTACTGCTGCAAAATGGAACCGTTGTGTGTTGGAGTGAGAGACACAAATTGGAATGCATTGTATTCAAGGTGTGCACGTGCACACACACTGTAACATTGCATTCCACACAGTGCGATACATTCACAACACATAATACATATAATAGCGCGCACGCTCACACACACACGATATATTCTTCACACAGCATATTTTGGCAATGTTCATTTGAAATTGCAAAATCTGAGATCTGATCTGAAATTAATTACTGCCCGGTTTTGAGAGCTATTTTCCACCGATGCTTCTCGTTCAGTGCCACTTGCCAAGTCCAACTCTTTTACACACCGGTCTTTAGTGATGAGGGGGAGAAAGTTATTTGCAGAATTTGATTTCAATAGAAATGTGAGGCCAACTGGATATTTGTGTCTGAGATTGTGAGCCATCTCGGGCAGAGTGACTTCACGCCTGTCTGTGTGAAATCTTTTTGTCGCAGTTTGCTGTGACGAATGACAATATTGCTGCCACTGTCACAGTCCAGCACTGGCAAGAACACCTGGTGATCGCAGGCTTTCAGCTGAGCTTTGTTTAAATAAGCAATTACAGCAGAATTGATTCTATTTCTCTTCAAATTAAACCAGTGACACCAAAGTAAAGAATTCTGATTCACTCACATAACAAATTCCTCTTGTAAGTATGCTGTGAATGTGATAATGTTTGCAGAGAGTGATGTAAAAGAGAGTATGGCCCGTGCAGACACACAACATTATAAACCTGTCTCAGTGGATTCAGTTCATCTGCACTGGTCACTCAGGCATGCTACGAGCACAGTAGTTACCAGGCCGACAGGCTGTGGGTTAGGTCTTGTGGGACAGGCACGTCACTTTCACTCAGGTTGTCTCTTATCACAGACCATTGGAGCCCGGCCTGAATTACAGAACTACCAATCATTTTCCATCGTCTGCTTGTTCTCACCTTATCTCTGCTTTTCAGGAAATGAGACAAACAGAGGGTGTTCTTTCAGCAAGTCATTGGCACCAGTTTCACAAGGCTCGCAGCTGGTATTCTGAGTACCCACGATCATCACACCACGGCCATTTAATGTGTTAGATACAGAAGGCTTTGGGTGGCCAGGGCTTCTGTGCTTTACGTTTGTATCTGGATTTACTCCACCTGCTTATCTGCACCCCCAGATAATGGAGGTTTTAAACCAGTTCCTTCCTCTGGCTGATCGCAGCCAGCGACTCCTGAAAAGCACCTTTTTAAAAATTAATTCACGGGATGTGGACGTCGCCGGCAAAGCCAGCATTTATTGTCCATTCCTAATTGCCCTCGAGAAGGTGGTGGTGAGCCACCTTCTTGAAGACAACCGAGTGGCCATTTCAGAGGGCAGTTAAGAGTCAACCACATTGCTGTGGTTCTGGAGTCACATATAGGCCAGACCAGGTAAGGACGGCAGATTTCCTTCCCTAAAGGACATTAGCGAACCTGATGGGTTTTTACGACAATCTGGTAGTTTCATGGTTACCTTTACTGATACTAGCTTTCTAATTCCAGATTTATTTAATTAACTGAATTTAAATGCCCCCCAGCTGCTGTGGTGGGATTATCAACTCACGTCTCCGGATAATTAGTCCAGGACTCTGGATTACTAGTTCAGTAACATAACCACTATGCTACCGTACCCACATCAGGTGAGCACAGGATCGGGCAGCCATTCACGCCCACAGGCAAGTGGCCTGCCAACACTCAATGTGGAGGGCACCTGGTCCTGGTGGAATTGGACCCTGGTAAGTTGGTGCCTTTACCAGACAGGGGTAATTAATGCAGAGAAAAAGTTAAACCCTCCCCCCCCCCCCCATCAGACTCTGTAACTTGTTTAGCGATCAAGTGAACACTGCAGCCTAGAAGTTGGGTGGTTTATCGCCACCCGTTAACGCCACTCTTCCGCCAGCTGGTGGCGGGACCTGCGGCAGTCGCCATTTTGGGTGGCCGGCAGCGCTGCCGATAGCAGCGTTTGCTGAAATGATTGCTATTAAGCAGATCATGATGTCAGTGGGTGTGCAACACTCATTTGACACCCGATCTCCTACATTGGATTTCGCCGCTCTTACCGGCATGCCTTAACAGCGACGAGCTGAGCAAGCGTTGAGAAGCAGGAAGGAGGCTCCAACGATGGTATTTAAAGGGATCATCAGCAATCACTTGCAACTGACATGTTTCTGCAGTTTGACTGGCTCTGTGTTACTTTCTGCAACTCCACCATCTTTATAAACCTCTTTCAAGGTTCTAAGGTAACGGGGAGTGTTGTTGCAAGCGCAGTACGCCTTCATTATTATTTCAAGGCTTCTGCTCACAACACCTGCTCACAGTCATGGGGGCTGTACTGGCAGTTGACCTCGTGCTCGAGGATCTTCGGCGGAGGCAGCGAAGGGGAGAAGATGCTCGCAGAGGGAGGAGGGGTGGGGTCAGGAGGGATCTCAACAGGAGGCCTTAGCCACCTAGGGCCTTCAGCGAGCACTTCTCTTGTATCCTATTAAGCAAGGAGCAGTGTTTAAGGAGACTACGCTTCACCAAGGAGGTGGGTCACAGAACTCTGCCACCTCCTGCAACCAGACCTGCAGCCCGAGAGCAGGGCGAACATGACTCTCCCAGTGGCAGTCAAGGTCACCGTGGCCCTCAATTTCTTCGCCAGCGGATCCTTCCAGTCTGCACCAGGAGACATAGCTAACATCTCACAGTTCGCCGTCCATCGCTGCATCCTGGAGGTCACTGAGGCTCTCTACACCAGGAGAAGGGATTACATTGTCTTCTCTCTGAGCAGAGAGAAGCAGGACAAGCGTGCATGTGGCTTTGCCAGGATAGCTGGCTTCCCCATGGTGCAGGGCGCCATCGACTGCACCCACATGGCTTTGCGGATGCCATATAACAATCCTGAGATCTTCAGTAACCGCAAAGGCTACCATTCACTTAATGTGCATTTGGTATGCGACCACGCCCAGCACTTCCTGATTGTCAATGTGGCAGCAGCCATGATATGATGCCTTCATCATGTGTCAGTCCAGTGTGCCAGCACTCTTCCAGCCACCACAAAAAACTCAAGGGTGGCTGCTTGGAGACAAGGGCTATTCGCTCTCCCCCTGGCTCATGACTCCCCTCCACAACCACAACACTCGTGTCCAGCAATCATATAATGAGAGCCATGCTTCCACCAGGAACATCGTCGAGCAGACCATCGGGTTACTGAAGCAACAGTTCCGCTGCCTTGACCGTTCGGGAGGAGCCCTCCAGTACACACCGGAGCGGGTGTCCCATTCCGTGGGGGTCTGCTGCATGCTTCACAACTTGGCCATCATGAGGGCGCAGCCCTTGCCACCAGGGATTGCGGGACCACCTCAGGAGGAGGACGATGAAGAGTAGGAGGAGGAAGAGGTCGAGGAGGGAGGGAGGAGACACACAGCCAATCCCCCTTCCGGACGGGCTGTCCGTCAATTGCTCATCAGACTCCGGTTCTGATGAATGAAACCCAGATCCCTGTTGCTCACCACATCCCCATCATATCATCCCTTTGTCACGGAATATCACAGCGTTCTCCTGGGCACAAAGCTGAAATGAGAGACACCATAAAAGATTCCAAACAAAATTTTAAAATTCATCGAAAAACACAACACATATTTACACTAACGATATGAACTAATTACCCTTGTGCAATCCCTTCGTGCCTGTCGCTCGTGTGCCTTTTCCTACTCTAGTGCTCCTCCGAAGTGCTCCCCCAGTGGCTGCAGCCTGGCTGGAGGAAGGCTGCTGAGTTTCCGTGGGGAAGACTTCCGATGGCCTTGCAGGACGACCTCGAACAGCTCTGGCCCGAGATGGCCTGGCTGTAGACTGCACCACCTCAGCATGGGCAGCAGCAGTCTGAGCTGGCTGACAGGCAGCGGCAAGGGAAATGGCGGAGTGGCAGTCGTGGGAACAGGAATGCTGTCACCCTGAGAGAGGACAGCGGGGTACTGATCCAATGCCACTCCCCCGGGGCGGCGCCTCAACATTCCTAGAAACGTGTTGGAGCACAGATTGCTGGGCTGCTGCGACACCCTGCAAGCCCCGGTCGATAATGGTAAACCCAGCCACGATGGCAGCAGTCAGAGCTTGGGTGGCATCAAGCTGAGATTGCATGAGAGCAGTCTGAGTTTCCGCTGCAGCACTAAGACGGTGGGTCGCTTCCGCCTGTGCTGCAATGGCAGCCGCGACATCGTCCATCACACGCACCATCACGTCTGGATCGACGCTGTCTCTTTGGGAGTCTCCCATCTTTCCAGCTTGGAAATCCTGGGCTCCAAGCTCTGCGCAGAGCCCTGTGCAATGTTGGAGGCGGACTCCTCCACGCTCCTTGACATTGCCGAGAGGCTCTCTGGCAGGCTTGCCATTACACCTAGAAATTCGGAGTGCATGCCCATCACCCTTCTTCTGAAAGCCGCCCCATCGAGGTCCTCATCTGAATCCTGTGTGGCAGAATTCGTCCTCCGGGGAGCTGGTCCCCGAGCTACCCTTTCCCCCTGGCAGAAGAACCAAAGGCGACATGAGGAAAAACTTTTTTACGCAGTGAGTGGTTAGGATCTGGAATGCACTGCCTGAAATTGCACTACTGTACCCTCTCCAAAGCCTTAGAGAGGGTGCAGAAACGATTTACGAGAATGATTCCAGTGACGAGGGACTTCAGTTACGTGGATAGACCGGAGAAGCTGGGGTTGTTCTCCTTGGAGCAGAGAAGGTTGAGAGGAGGTCCTAAAAGCAGAATATAGGGAGTTAGGAGGTCAATTAAAAAATAGGACCTCAAAGGTAGTAATCTCAGGATTGCTACCAGTGCCACGTGCTAGTCAGCGTAGAAATAGGAGGATATTTCAAATGAATACGTGGCTAGAGGAATGGTACAAGGGGGAGGGATTCAAATTCCTGGGACATTGGAACCAGTTCTGGGGGAGGTGGGACCAGTACAAACCGGACGGTCTGCACCTGGGCAGGGCCGGGACCGCTGTCCTAGGGGGAGTGTTTGCTAGTGCTGTTGGGGAGGGTTTAAACTAAAGTGGCAGGGGGTTGGGCACCTGAGCAGGGAGACAGAGGAAAGCGTGTCAGGAAGGGACCAGAAGGTATGGAGTAAAAGGTAAAGTGTTAAAAAAGGAAAAAGCAGGAACTAAGTGTCACAAAACATATTTGAAAGTTCTTTATCTGAATGCATGTAGCATTCGTAACAAAATGGACGAGTTAACGGCACAAATAACTACGTATGGGTATGATCTTGTGGCCATTACAGAAACATGGCTGCAGGGTGACAACGACTGGGAATTAAATATGCCAGGGTATTTAACAATCAGGAAGGACAGGCAGGAAGGAAGGGGAGGTGGGGTGGCTATGTTAATAAAGGAAGGAATCACTGTAATACAGAGAAATTATATTGGGTCAAAGGATCAGGATAATGAAACAGTTTGGGTGGAGATAAGGAATAATAAGGGGGAAAAAACACTAGTGGGAGTAGTATATAGGCCTCCTAATAGTTGCAACTCTGCTGGAAGAAGTATTAATCAGGAAATAGTTGGGGCATGTAATAAGGGAACAGCTATAATTATGGGGGATTTTAACTATCATATTAACTGGACAAATCAAATTGGGCAGGGCAGCCTTGAGGAAGAGTTTATTGAGTGTATTAGGGATGGATTTCTTGAGCAGTATGTAACTGATCCTACAAGGGGGCAAGCAACCTTGGACCTGGTCCTGTGCAATGAGTCAGGATTAATTAATAATGTCCTAGTTAAGGATCCCCTTGGAATGAGTGACCATAACATGGTTGAATTCCATATCCAATTAGAGGGTGAGAAGGTTGGTTCTCAAACAAGCGTACTGAGCTTGAATAAAGGAGACTATGATGGTATGAGAGCGGAATTGATTAAAGTGGACTGGGAAAATAGATTAAAGGGTAAGACGGTACATGAGCAGTGGTGTTCATTTAAGGAGTTATTTTACAACTTCCAAAAAAAATATTCCACTGAGGAAAAAAGGGTGTAAAAGAAATGACAGCCATCCGTGGCTAAGTAAAGAAATTAAGGATAGTATTCGACTAAAAACAAGGACATATAAGGTAGCCAAAGTTAGTGGGAGGATAGAAGATTGGGAAGTCTTCAAAAGACAGCAAAAAGTAACTAAAGGATTGATTAAGAAAGGGAAGATAGATTATGAAAATAAATTAGCAAAAAATATAAAAACAGATAGCAAGAGTTTCTATAGTTATATAAAAAGAAAAAGGGTGGCTAAGGCAAACGTAGGTCCCTTAGAGGATGAGACCGGGAAATTAATGGTGGGAAACATGGAGATGGCAAAAATGCTGAACAAATATTTTGTTTCAGTCTTTAAGGTAGAGGACACTAAGAATATCCCAACACTGGACAAACAGGGGGCTCTAGGGGGGGAGGAGCTAAATACAATTAAAATCGCTCAGGAATTGGTACTCAAGGCGGATAAATCCCCTGGACCTGATGGCTTACATCCTAGGGTCTTGAGGGAAGTGGCAGTAGGGATTGTGGATGCTTTGGTAATAATTTTCCAAAATTCCCTGGACTCAGCAAAGGTCCCGGCAGATTGGAAAACTGCTAATGTAACACCCTTATTTAAAAAGGGTAGTAGGCAGAAGGCTGGAAATTATAGACCAGTTAGCCTAACATCTGTGGTGGGTAAAATTTTGGAGTCTATTATTAAGGAGACAGTAACAGAACATTTAGATAAACATAATTTAATAGGACAAAGTCAGCATGGCTTTATGAAGGGGAAGTCATGTCTGACAAATTTGCTTGAGTTCTTTGAGGACATAACGTACAGGGTGGATAAAGGGGAACCAGTGGACGTAGTGTATTTAGACTTCCAGAAGGCATTCAACAAGGTGCCACATAAAAGATTATTGCTCAAGATAAAAAATCACTGGATTGGGGGTAATATTCTGGCATGGGTGGAGGATTGGTTATCTAACAGGAAGCAGAGAGTTGGGATAAATGGTTCATTCTCGGACTGGCAACCAGTAGCCAGTGGTGTTCCGCAGGGGTCGGTGCTGGGTCCCCAACTCTTTACAATCTATATTAACGATTTGGAGGAGGGGACCGAGTGTAACATATCAAAGTTTGCAGATAATACAAAGATGGGAGGGAAAGTAGAAAGTGAGGAGGACATAAAAAACCTACAAGGGGATATAGACAGGCTGGGTGAGTGGGCGGAGATTTGGCAGATGCAATACAATATTGGAAAATGTGAGGTTATGCACTTTGGCAGGAAAAATCAGAGAGCAAGTTATTATCTTAATGGCGAGAAACTGGAAAGTACTGCAGTACAAAGGGATCTGGGGGTCCTAGTGCAAGAAAATCAAAAAGTTAGTATGCAGGTGCAGCAGGTGATAGAACATAGAACATAGAACATAGAACAGCACAGCACAGTACAGGCCCTTCGGCCCTCGATGTTGTGCCGAGCATTGTCCGAGACCAAGATCAAGCTATCACACTCCCTATCACTCTGGTGTGCTCCATGTGCTTATCCAATAACCGCTTGAAAGTTCCTAAAGTGTCCGACTCCACTATCACAGCAGGCAGTCCATTCCACACCCCAACCACTCTCTGAGTAAAGAATCTACCTCGGACATCCCTTCTATATCTCCCCCCATGCACCTTATAGTTATGCCCCCTTGTAACAGCTGCCTCTACCCGAGGAAATAGTCTCTGAACATCCACTCTATCTATCCCCCTCATCATCTTATAAACCTCTATTAAGTCGCCTCTCATCCTCCTGCGCTCTAAAGAGAAAAGCCCCAACTCCCTCAATCTTTCCTCATAAGACCTCCCCCCCCAAACCAGGCAGCATCCTGGTAAATCTCCTTTGCTCTCTTTCCAATGCTTCCACGTCCTTCCTATAGTGAGGTGACCAGAACTGCACACAATATTCCAAATGTGGTCTCACCAAGGTCCTGTACAGTTGCAGCATAACCTCACGGTTCTTAAACTCAAACTCTCTGTTAATAAACGCCAACACACCATAGGCCTTCTTTACTGCTCTATCCACTTGAGTGGCAACCTTCAGAGATCTGTGGATATGAACCCCCAGATCCCTCTGCTCCTCCACGTTCCTCAGAACCCTGCCGTTGACCCTGTAATCCTTATTCAAATTTGCCCTACCAAAATGAATCACCTCGCACTTATCAGGGTTAAATTCCATCTGCCATTTTTCGGCCCAGCTCTGCATCCTATCAATGTCTCTTTGCAGCCTACAACAGCCCTCCACCTCATCCACTACTCCACCAATCTTGGTGTCATCAGCAAATTTACTGATCCACCCTTCAGTCCCCTCCTCCAAGTCATTGATAAAAATCACAAACAGCAGAGGACCCAGCACCGACCCCTGTGGCACACCGCTGGTAACTGGTCTCCAGTCCGAAAATGTTCCATCCACCACCACCCTCTGCCTTCTATGAGATAGCCAGTTACTTATCCAATCGGCCAAATTTCCCTCTATCCCACAACTCCTTACTTTCTTCATGAGACGACCATGGGGAACCTTATCAAATGCCTTACTAAAATCCATGTATACGACATCAACTGCTCTACCTTCATCTACACACTTAGTTACCTCCTCAAAGAATTCAATCAAATTTGTTAGGCAAGACTTACCCTTCACGAATCCGTGTTGACTATCCCTGATTAAGTTGCCCCTTTCCAAATGGTCATAAATCCTATCCCTCAGGACCTTTTCCATTATCTTACCAACCACCGAAGTAAGACTAACCGGCCTATAAGAACGGAATGTTGGCTTTTATTGCTAGGGGGATAGATTATAAAAACAGGGAGGTATTGCTGCAGTTATATAAGGTATTGGTGAGACCGCACCTGGAATACTTCATACAGTTTAGGTGTCCATACTTAAGAAAAGACATACTTGCTCTCGAGGCAGTACAAAGAAGGTTCACTCGGTTAATCCCGGGGATGAGGGGGTGGACATATGAGGAGAGGTTGAGTAGATTGGGACTCTACTCATTGGAGTTCAGAAGAATGAGAGGCGATCTTATTGAAACCTATAAGATTGTGAAGGGGCTTGATCGGGTGGATGCGGTAAGGATGTTCCCAAGGATGGGTGAAACTAGAACTAGGGGGCATAATCTTAGAATAAGGGGCTCCTCTTTCAAAACTGAGATGAGGAGAAACTTCTTCACTCAGAAGGTAGTAGGTCTGTGGAATTTGCTTCCCCAGGAAGCTGTGGAAGCTACATCATTAAATAAATTTAAAACAAAAATAGACAGTTTCCTAGAAGTAAAGGGAATTAGGGGTTAAGGGGAGCGGGCAGGAAATTGGACATGAGGCTGAGTTCGGATTGGTCAAGGCCCTGTGGGTGGCATAGCGGGCCCAGGGGCTGAGTGGCCGGGTCCTGCTCCTCCTACTTGTGTTCTTTAGATTTGAGGTTAGGATCAGATCAGCCATGATCTTATTGAATGGCGGAGCAGGCTCGAGGGGCCGATTGGCCTACTCCTGCTCCTATTTCTTATGTTCTTATGTTCTTCACACCCTTCCTAAAATGTAGTTCCCAGAATTGGACACAATACTCCAGCTGGGGCAGAACTAGTGTATTATATAGGTTTAGTATAACTGCCTGACTTTTGTACTCTCTGCCTCTATTTATAAAGCCCAGGATCCCATATGCTTTATTAACTGCTCTGTTAACCTGTCCTGCCACCTTCAAAGATTTGTGCACAAACACCCCCAGGTCTCTCTTCTTGCACCCCCTTTAAATTGTATCATTTAGCTTGTATTGTCTCTCCTCATTCTTCCGACCAAAATGTATCACCTCACACTTCTGAGTTAAATTTCATCTGCCACGTGTCCGCCCATTCCACCAGCCTGTCTATGCCCTCTTGAAGTCTATTACTATCCTCCTCACTGTTTACTACACTTCCAAATTTCATGTCATCTGCAAATTTTGAAATTGTGCCCTGTACCCCCAAGTCCAAGTCATTAATGTATATCAAAAACAGCAGTGGTCCGAGTACTGAACCCTGGGGAACACCACTACATACCTCCCTCCAGTCTGAAAAATAGCCATTCTCCACAACTCTCTGTTTTCTATCCCTTAGCCAATGTTGTATCCATAAGAACATAAGAAATAGGAGCAGGAGTCAGCCATTTGGCCCTTCGAGCCTGCTCCGCCATTCAATAAGATCATGGCTGATCTTCTACCTCAACTCCACCTTCCAGCACTATCCCCATATCCCTTGATTCCCTTAATATCCAAAAATCTATCGATCCCTGTCTTGAATATACTCAACAACTGAGCATCCACAGCCATCTGGGGTAGAGAATTCCAAAGATTCACTACTTTTTGAGTAAAGAAATTTCTCCTCATCTCAGTCATAAATGACCGACCCCTTATTCTGAGACTTTGACCCGTGTTCTTGATTCCCCAGCCAGGGGAAACATTTTCTCAGCATTAACCCTGTCAAGCTGCTTAAGAATTTTATGGGCTAAAAATTCAGTTGGTTGCGCCTCCCGTTAGCGCCTTAAGAGGGCTCTAATGGGGCGCAAAGCCGCTAACGCCCGGGCGCAGCGATGTTTGCGCCGCTCGGGAACTTAACTAGAGATTGTGCGGCGGCGCTAAACCTTACCGCTGCGACCACCTGCGCGCGCAGATTGTGACGTCATTCCATGGTGCAACGCCCTTGTGGCGCCCCGGAGCGGAAATTGAGTGGCGCCCCCTGCCTTACCGCCTGGCGCATCCAACGACCGGAAGACTGGAACGCTATCAATCGCTGTGGGGCTGGGGGGGGGCGCTATTTAAAGGGGGCCTCTTCCTGTCTTTTTCTGTGGTGGACATTTTTGCACCACTCGTTCTGAGAGAGAGAGAGAGATTCGGAGAGAGAGAAAGAGAGACTTCTGCATTGACTCAACGCTTTGTGAGGTAGTTTTGCCTACTGATCCTAACTTCGCTAGTACTTTAGTTGCTGTCCTTCATTACTTTGCTTGCAAAGAGACTATGGGGGCTGCACTGATTGGGGGCGTCGTCCTGCTCCAGCTGAATCGGAGGACACAGAGACGCAGAGAGAGAGTGGCAATGATGGCCAGACGGAGGAGGGCCAACAGGCGTATGTACAGGAGAGCTTACCCTCCCAGGGTATATCGTGAACAGCTCTCCTACCTTCATATGTCTGAGGAGCTGTGTTTGCGAAGGCTGCGATTCAGCAAGGAGGTGGTCACTGAGCTCTGCCACCTGCTGCAGCCAGATCTGCAGCCTCAACTGAGGTCCAGGACGTCTCTGTCGGTGGCAGTGAAGGTCACAGTGGCTCTCAACTTCTACACTACTGGCTCATTTCAAGCTGCTGCTGGGGACCTCGCCAATATCTCCCAGTTCGCGGTGCATTGCTGCATCCGGCAGGTCACAAATGCCCTCTTTAAAAGGAGACGAGAGTTCATCTCTTTCCCCATGACCCCAGACAAGCAGCGTGACCGCGCTCTGGGCTTTGCGAGGGTAGCGGGCTTCCCCATGGTGCAGGGCGCCATTGACTGCACGCATGTGGCTTTGCGTGCTCCGCATGAGAATGCCGAGGAATTCCGGAACAGAAAGGGGTTCCATTCCTTGAATGTTCAGTTGGTCTGTGACCACAGACAGCTGATACTCGCTGTCAATGCCCACTATCCTGGCAGCTGCCACGATGCTTTTATCCTGCGCCAGACTACTGTGGCAGAAGTTTTCGAGGCACCGCATCAGCCAGTTGGTTGGCTTCTCGGGGACAAGGGGTATGCATTGAGCACCTGGCTGATGACACCGCTCCGTACGCCCAACACCCCTGCTGAGCTGCGGTACAATGAGAGCCATCAAGCTACCAGGAACATAATTGAGCGCACAATCGGCGTGCTGAAGCAACGGTTCCGCTGTCTCGACCATTCTGGAGGAGCCCTGCAGTACTCGCCTGAGCAAGTATCCAACTTCGTAGTTGTGTGCTGCATGTTGCATAACATGGCAATCCTCAGGACCCAGCCAATGCCACCAGGCCTTGGAGCACCACCAGAGGAGGAGGAGGAAGAGGACGAGGAGGATGATCATCAGCTTCACCAAGGCGGGAGGGCGGCCCACAATGGTGAAACTGCCAGGGCCGTCTGTCAACGGCTAATAGCAAGCCGCTTCTAGGGCCCCTGCTGTGGAAATGGCTTCTGCCATTGCTAACAACATCAATGAACCCAGCACGCAACCCCTAAGCCGGCCGAGGCACCAATAATTCCAACCACCAACCATGTATATTTTGAATACAGAAACTTATTTATTTTACAAACTCTGTGTGTGTCAATTCCTCATGACAAACTCATAGAAATAAACACAAAAAAACAGTCAATAACATAACTGGTTCTCACAACCTGGAGATAATGTCCAAAACACTAAACAAAAGTTGGGCCATGAACCTCGACCTTTAATAAAAAAATGACCAGCATTTTGTCACACCTCCTACTTTTTGCCCTTCGAGGGTGATCTCCTTCCCTTGCGCACTTCCCCCCTTCTAACCCTACTGCTCCTCCGTAATGGGACCTCAGTGGCTGCAGCAAGGCTGCAGGAAGGCTGCTGCTCGTCAGACCCTGACACTGCAGATGCCCCTGAAGGACGGCCTCGACCACTTCTGGGCCTGGAGGGCCCGGCTGCAGACTGCACCAACTCTGCATGGGCGGCAGCAGTCTGTCCTACAGGCGGTGGCAAGTGCAGTGGAGAAGTGACAGTGTTGGCAGCAGGAATGCTGTCATCGTGAGAGAGGACAGCAACTCCCTGCTCGCCCGACACACTGGCACTCCCACGGGGCAGCACTTCAGCATCCGGAGCAATCTGCCGGAGAACAGATTGCTGGCCTGCTGCGGCGCGGTGACAGCCCCGGGGACATGTGAACAAACCATCGAGGTTGGCAGCAGTCTGTGCTCGCGTGGCCTCAATCTGAGTCTGCATGAGAGCAGTCAGAGATGGGATCACGGCAGCCAGTGACTGAATTGCAGCACTAAGCGTTAGTGTGGCATCCGCCTGTGCTACAGCGAAGTGCTCCACACTCCTTGCCAGTGACTCAATGCATTCGGGCACCCTTCCCACTGCACCCATGAGCTCAGTGTGCATGCCCACCGCCTGGGTGTTCATTTCTGCGATCAGCCGCTCCTCCTCTGCGTCCATTGCAGTAGGAGTGTCTGGCATACTCTCCCTCTGGGGAGAAGGCCCCCGTTCTTCCCTACCCCCATGGCGTTGCTGCAGCTCGCTGGGTCCTGGAGCTTCACCCTCATCAGACCCATCCCCCCTGCTCCCCTCCAGGGAAGGCGTGTTCCCAGTGTGGGCATGGGCTTCCTCGGGAGAGGGTGGCACTGATGCTCCGGCTTCCTCTTCCTCCTCGGCTGCAGCTTCACTCCCAGTGGCAGCTTCAGGGCCCGTCTCCTCAGCTGGTGAATCACCATCTGAAAGCAGGGAGGTATAAGAGTGGCTTTAGCGTGAGGACAGGGTGGCAGTAAGGGAGGAATAAGTGCAGCGAGTTAGCAAGTTGGATTGAAAGTGTCAAAGGCTGGTGTTGTGAGGGACAAGTGGAAGGACAGAGGACAAAAAGGTGATGACCTTACCATTGCTGTCCAGAACGGGGTCGGCGTCTCCAGTGGCGACGGGACCGATCACCCGGCTTGCCACAATCCTGTGGACGCGCTCCTCAAGATCGCTGAGGGGTTGCAGCTGAGGCCGCCCTCCACCTGTCCGTTGCTGCTGTCTCCGATTATGCGCCAGCTTGGCCTGTAAGAAAAAGGACAGCATCTGAGTAAATATACAGCCATGGTCTTGCCTGATGTGCCTCCCATAGGTGAATAGCCCTTACTGTATGCAGCCATGGTCTTGCCTGATGTGCCTCCCATAGGTGAATAGCCCTTACTGTATGCAGCCATGGTCTTGCCTGATGTGCCTCCCATAGGTGAATAGCCCTTACTGTATGCAACCATGGTCTTGCCTGATGTGCCTCCCATAGGTGAATAGCCCTTACTGTATGCAGCCATGGTCTTGCCTGATGTGCCTCCCATAGGTGAATAGCCCTTACTGTATGCAAAGTGTGGAATGTGTGTGTGTGTTTCATGAAAGGGCCATAGGTGTTGGATGAGTGTTGTGCATTGGGGTTTTAAGACCCTCTGGCCATAGAGTGAGGTTGAGATGGAGGGATGGAGAGGTATTGAGAAAAAGCCACTCACCCTGACGACCCGAGTGAGGTCGTTGAACTTTTTGCGGCATTGAGTATGGGTCCTGGGCACTATGCTCCTGGAGGAGACGCTCTGAGCCACCTCCCTCCACACTCTTCTGAACTCGCGTGGCAAAGGCCTCCTGCCACTCTCAGGGAAGAGTATACATCTTCTGCGCTCCACCGCGCCAACCAGAGCATCCAAGGTCCGCTTGGTGAAGCGATGAGCTCGTTCTCTCACCCTCTCCATCCTTGGCAGCAAAATGGATTCACAGGTCTCTCCAGGCCGAGATTCAAGGCTGCAATGAGCAGGGTGTGGCTGGGGAGCAAGTTGGCCCCCCCCGCTTTAAGAAGTGGCCGGCGCCAGTGTGTCTGTGTTCCCTCGCTAACTGGCAGCACCTGCGCTGCGCTCGCGCGCTGAGTTAGCGCCTCACTGCTCAGCCTTTGCGCCTTAAGACAGGTGTGCAGCGCCTGATTTAGCGCTCCACTCACCTCCCGGGGCGGTAAAAGTGAAGTTTCCAGTCAGTGGCGATAATTAGCGCCAGGCGCTAATATTTGCGTCCAGACGATATTTGCGCCCCAAACGGGGCGCGACCTAATTTTTTCCCCCTATATGTTTCAATGAGATCACCTCTCATTCTTCTAAACTCCAGAGAATATAGGCCTTGTCTGCTCAATCTCTCCTCATAAGGCAATCCCCTTATCCCAGGAATCAGTCTGGTGAACCTTCATTGCACTCATTCCAAGGCAAGTATATCCTTCCTTCGGTAAGGAGACCAAAACTGTACACAATACTCCAGGCAAAAGCAAAATGCTGCGGATGCTGGAAATCTGAAATAAAAACAGAAAATGCTGGAAATATTCAGCAGATCAGGCAGCATCTGTAGAGAGAGAAACAGAGTTAACGTTTCAGGTATTTTTTTCTCTCTCACATGGCAGCTGTTGATGATTCTGCCATTGCCATTTACACCTCATCTCGAGACATCTAACTTGTCCCATTACCATCTCCTTTTGCTTTGCACCATCATCCCTTTTGTCTTTTAATCTCTCCTGCCTTCCATCCTATCACAGACCCTCCTTTTTGTTCTTTCCTCCCCTTCCCCCTTTCCCTGCCCCTACAGTTGCTTAAAAGTCTGTTATATCTCTAACTATTTCCAGTTTTGACGAAAGTCATCGACCTGAAACGTTAACTCTGTTTCTTTCTCTATCACAGTACTCCAGATGTTGTCTTACCAAGGCCCTATATAATTGCAGTAAGACTTCTTTACTCTTATACTCCAATCCTTTTGTAATAAAGGCTAACATACCATTTGCTTTCCCAATTGCTTGCTGTACCTGCATGTTAACTTTATAATTCGTGTACAAGGACACACAGGTCCCTCTGAATACCAACATTTCCCAATCTCTCACCTTTTAAAAAATATTCTGCTTTTCTATTTTTCCTACCAAAGTGGATAACTTCACATTTCTCCACATTATATTCCATCTGCCACGTTCTTGCCCACTCACTTAACTCTGTTTTATGTCCATTAACAATTCTCAATCCATGCTAATATATTATCCCTAATTCCATGAGCCCTAATTTTGTGTAACAACCTCTTGTGTGGCACCTTATCGAATGCCTTCTGAAAATCCAAATACACTACAGCCACTCGTTCCCCCTTATCTACCCTGCTAGTTACAACCTCAAAAAACTCTAGCAGATTTATCAAACACGAATTCCCTTTCATAAATCATATGCTTTAAGTGCTTTGTTACCATGTCCCTAATAATACATTCTAGCATTTTCCCTACTACTGATGTCAGGCAAACTGGCCTATAGTTCCCTGTTTTCTCTCTCCCTCCTTTCTTGAATAGCTGGATTACATTTGCTGTCTTCCAATCTGTGGGGACCATTCTAAAATCTAGGGAATTCTGGAAGATCATAAACAATGCATCCACTATCTCAGTAGCAACCTCTTTTAAAACCCTAGGATGTAGGCCATCAGGTTCAGAGAATTTGTTGGATTTTAATCCCATTAATTTCTTCAGTACTATTTTTTTACTAATACTAATTTCTTTAAGTTCCTCATTCTCACTAGACCCTTGGTTCCCCACTATTTCCAGAATTTTTTTGTGTCTTCTACCATGAAGACAGATACAAAGTATTTAATGTCGCTGCCATTTCCTTATTCCCCATTATAATTTCTCCTGTCTCTGCCTGTAAGGGACCCATGTTTACTTTTGCTCATCTCTTCCTTTTTACATACCTATAGAAGCTTTTACAATCTGTTTTTATGTCCCTTGCTAGTTTATTCTCATATTCTCTCTCTTTATCAATTTCTTGGTCATCCTTTGCTAAATTCTAAAATCCTCCCAATCCTCAGGCTTACTATTCTTTTTGGCAATATTATAAACCTCTTCCTTTCACCTAATAGTATCTTTAACTGCTTGATGCTGCTACTATCCCTTTTTTCCCATGGGCTTCAATTTTGATAACAAGCCTAATATGTGGTACTTTATCATATATGGCTGTCTATTGCATTATCTAAGTCATTAATAAATATAGTGAAATAGTTGAGGCCCCAGCACAGATCCCTGTGCGACATCACCAGTCACTTCCAATTCGAGTACACAGTCAGTGTCCCGGATTTTACGGTAAGAATAACAGTGAGGCTATCAGCACTCACCGTTATAAGAGTAAATCGGACAGCAACATCCGGCGTCTGCACATGCGCAGTTAAATGCAGAAATCAGGAAATTGCTGTCCGAGTTGTCCTGCTCCTCCAGAAGCTATAACAGTACCTCGCCGAGAGACTCGGCATTGAAACACATGAAGAATGTGAAGTTGTGGTACTTACCCACTAGATACACAACAAACACACCAGAAAAAGTTTGGGCTTCTCCATTCAAGTGTAAGTGAATTTATAACGGTGTGCTAAGTCTTAATTACTGCCAAACAACCTCTCTGGCACTGAAAATTTACTTTTAAAAGTGTGGAGTTTCATTCCTTCAGATTTTAATTAGTGGAGATTTAAAAAAAAATCTTACTTTTACTTTCTGTCTCTTATCTCTCTCTTAATCCCATCTTTTTCCTTCTTTTTGTTTCGCTTTCTGTACATAATTTGGCATCAAATTAACTATTCTAACTGACACTTCCTGGTTTAGACTCTGTGTGCCTGAAGAAGGATTTTTCGATGTGACTGGTTAAGGAGACACACCGTTGCTTTACCTGTTCACACAGGTCCCAGATCGCCTATAGGGGGCGTTGCACTGTTTTGGCTCTTTAATTACTGCAAATCGCAGTGCAAAAGCTCACAGAAAGGGGGGAATTTTAACCTTAAAAAATGGTTGGGTTTGGAGCATGGGGGTAGTTAAATTGTTAAAAATGGGATTCCCGACCTGAACCTGCCTCCAACCCGCCCACTTCCAGTTTTAACGGAGGCGTGATGGGGGGGCGGGCGACCAACCCACTCCCAGCGCGCGGAACGTCAATTTAAATATTAGAATGAGGCTGGAAACCACTCTTTTAACCTCCATTTTGTTTTTAACTGCATGTGGATGGGTTTCACATAATTCGTGAAACCTGGCAGTTACAGCAATGTGGGGACTGCTGGATCCAGGAGGTAAGTGCCTTTATATCTACCTCCTGGATCCAGGGTGCCTGCCAAACCCACCCCCCACGATCAGAAACCCCTCATAAGGCCTCCGATCCCCCCCCCCACCCCCACAGGCATTTCCCCCCCGCGATGATGCTGAGGCCGGCCCCGATCTTCCCTTTACCACCACCCCCCCCCCCCCCCCCCCCCCCCCCCGCAATCACCCACCCCGATCCATTTAACGGCCCGGCCCAACCCGACCCCCAATCCTCTATCTCCTCCTTCCCCCCCCCCCCTTCCCCATCCATTTAACGGCAAGGCTCCCAAGCGAGCCCTCCCTTATGCTTCTGTGCGGCCGCAGGCCTACCTGCCTGCAGCCAGCCAGCCTCTCAATCTGGCTGGCTGCAGGCGTGAAACCAAGAAGGCCTCGCATGCAAATCAGGCGCTGCCGTTAAAGTCGGCGGGGCCTGCGGGAAATCTGGTCTCCTGGGTTTCCCGACCCCCTCGGAGCCCCCCCCCCCCCCCCCCCGCCCCGACTTCAACCCACCATCCTCCTTAAAATTCCGTCCGAAACTGGCCAAAGTCTTTCGACAAGTGTAAGTGTTTTGAACGGCGAGCACCATTCATTCACTGCTGACCGCAAAATACGAGCCTTTATCCCTACTCTCTGTCTTCTACCTTCTAACCAATCTCCTAACCAGATCAATAATTTGCCTTCAATTCCATGAGCTTTAACTTTAGCTAACAGTCTCCTATGTGGAATCTTATCGAATGCTGGAAGTCCATACAAACTGCATCCATGGACTTTCCCCTGTCTACTACTTTAGTTACTGCCTCAAAAAATTCAATTCGGTTCGTTATACATGAGCTACCCTTTACAAATCCATGTTGGCTCTCTCTGATCAGCTCAATGTCTCTTTCTTTGGCTCAGTATCAATTTTTTGTCAGATTATGTTTCTGTGAAGCGCTGTATAAATGCAAGTTGTTGTTGTTCCTCAGCCTTCTACTGTGTTTTTCCCCACCCCTTGATATTGAGACTGACGTTTGCTGCAGATTAGAGGCTGGGTAGATGTCACTCAATTGGATACATGTCACCATTCAAGGAGAAATATTACCCTGCAGCACTAGTCAGTCAGGCTGTTCGGGCTTGTGGCGTTAATGACAAATTAGCTAACTGGATGTAAGTCAAAACAGAGAATGCTGAAAATCCACAGCAGAGCAAGCAGATGTGAAACAGAAGGATAGATCAATGTTCGTTGGATTTAAATCTGGCTTGGCAACGCAAAGCAGGAAATGACTAATGGAAAGGCTCTGTTTGTGTGTGTGTGTGTCTGTGTTTGTGTGGGTGGGTGGGGGGCGGTCGAGTGGAGTTTTGTCGGGATCTGTTCTGCATCTGTTTGTGTTTACACTAAATAGTGCCGTATGGCAGGTGGCTGGTGCAGGGGAGAGCAATAGCGTTCCAAGAGAACTGGGAATATTGAACGGGTGGCTGAGAAAATAACAGCTGGATTTCAACGTGAACAAATGAGCGATACTGCTGACTAGAGCAGGGAGCATTCAGAGAAGGTGCGCAATGATCTGGGTGTGATTGTTGCCCATTTGCTGAAGGTTTGCGATTGATGTGGAGTTATTGGCGAGGTTGGTGCAAGTACTGGGAGGCACCTCAAGAATGTTTCCTCCACTCTGAGCACGTTGGGATATCTACATACAGAGATTGCTGGCAAATCGCTGTTTGGAATGTGGTGGTGTCATTTTGTAACCATTCTTTAAAACTAGATTGCTGGCATCGAGGGCAGTTCCGACAAAAGCAGCGAGGATGATTCCAAGCTGCAAATTCACAAAATGGAAATGTTCATTTGAGGAAATAAAATGAAGGTTGCAGGGGGGGGCAATCCAGCTCTTCAAAATATTGAGACACACTGATATTGAACATGAGCAGGAAGAGGCCATTCAACCCCTCAAGCCATTCTATTCGATCACGGCTCATCTGTACCTCAACTCCATTTACCCGCCTTTGCTCCATATCCCTTGATAACCCATACCCAACAAAAATCTAGCGTTCTCAGTCGGGAGTCAAACCTGGCAGCTTCATGTTCTGCATAGCTCAGTACCACATTGAGCAGTGCATATACCCACTGAGCCATTGGGGAAACCAGAAATACAAAATTCATGAATTTGAAAGAAGATTTGAGATTCAAAGAATTTTTTTATAGAGAGTACTAGATATGTGGAATAAACTCCAAACAGAAGCACTTAATACTGATACTGGGTAAACCACAAAGGGTGTACATCATATACTGCATGGACCACAATGGGTTCTGCTGGGACCATGTGGAATGCGACTGGATTCTGGAGAAGTCACCAATTCTGCTGACAGGAAGACCAGGCTCTTGGTTCGACTACTTGCCTGAAACGACACTGCTAGTTTGAAAGAAAGCCGCTATATGAATGGTTATTAAAGAAAGAAAGACTTGCATATATATAGCACCTTTCACGACCTCAGGACGTCCCAAAACACTTTACAGCCAATTAAGTACTTTGAAAGTTAGTCATTGTTGTGAGGTAGGAAACGCAGCAGCCAATTTGCGTACAGCAAGGTCCAACAAACAGCAATGTGATTAATGCCCAGATAATCTGTTTTAGTGATGGTTGAGGGATAAATATTGGCCAGGACACCAGGAAGAACTCTCCTGCTCCTCTTCAAAATAGTGCCATGGGATCTTTTACATCAACCTGAGAGAGCAGACATTTTAATGTCTCATCCAAAAGATGGCACCTCTGAAAGTGCAGCACTCCGTTAGTACTGCACTGGAGTATCAGCCTAGCTTTTTGTGCTCCAGTCTCTGGAATGGGACTTGAATCCATATCCTTCTGACTCAGAGGCACAGACTGAAGATTGTCAGTTTAAAAAGCAGGACCTCAAAGGTAGTAATCTCTGGATTACTCCCAGTGCCACGTGCTGTGAGTATAGGAATAGTAGGATAAAACAGGTTAATGCGTGGCTGGAGAAATGGTGCAGGAGGGAGGGCTTCCGATTCCTGGGGCTTTGGGACCAGTTCTGGGGCAGCAGGGACCTGTACAAGATGGATGTGTTGCACCTCAACAGACCTGGGACCAACGTCCTCGTGGGAAGGTTAACTAGCACTGTGGGGGAGGGTTTAAACTAATTTGGCAGGGGGATGGGCACCAGGATGAAACATTAGAGAAGAGAAACAAGGTGCACAGAGGACTGGGAAAGGCAAACTGCACAAGAGTAAAGAATACTTCAGCAATAGGAGGGATCAGAGAGGGGGCAAATGCGAGGCAGTCTAAGATGGCCTTGGCGTGCATGTGCGTAAATGCACAGAGCGGGTAAATAAGGTTAGTGAGCTGCAGGCACAAGTCACCACATGGGACTATAATAGAGTGGCCATAACAGAGACCTGGCTCAAGGTTTGGGAACTTAATATTCCTGGCTACAAGGTATTCAGAAAAGATAGGGACGGAAATAAAGGAGGTGGGGTGGCAGTATTGATCAAAGAAACTATTATAACACTGGAGAGAGATGACGTAGTTGAGGGGCCAAAGACAGAATCTATCTGGTTAGAATTAAGGAACAATAGAGGAGCTCGTACGCAACTATATTATAAGCCACAAAATAGTGGGAAGGAGATAGAGGAGCAAATTTGCAGGCAAATTACAGAAAGATGCAAGAACTACAGAGTAGTGATACTAGGGCACTTCAATTATCCTAATATAGACTGGGATAGTAACAGTGTAAAGGGCAAAGAGGGGGAGGAATTCCTGAAATGTGCATAAGAGAACTTTCTTCATCAGTGTGCTTCCAGCACGAGGAAGGAAGCAGTGCTGGATCTAGTTCTAAGGAATGAAGTAGGGCAAGTGGAGCATGTTTCAGCAGGAGAACATTTGGGGAACAGTGATCATCATAGCAGGTTTGGAATAGTTATGGAAAAGGACAAGGTATTATCAAGCATAAAAATACTGAACTGGAGGAGGGCTAACTTCAGTGAGTTGAAAAGGGATCTGGCCCGGGTGGATTGGAATCAAAAATTGGTCGGCAAAACATTAAGTGAGCCTTCAAAGAGGAGATAGTTCGGGTACAGAGTAGACACATTACTACGAGGGAGAAAGGAAGGGCATCCAAAGCTAGAGCTCCCTGGATGACTAAAGACATAGAGGTTAAAATGAGACAGAAAAAGGAGGCTTAAGACAATTGTAAGGTTCATAATACAGTAGAGAATCAAGCTGAATATAGAAAGTACAGAGGAGATTAAAAAAGGGAATAAGAGGAGCAATGAGAGTATGAGAATAGATTAGCAGCTAACATTATAAGATACTTTTGGGTTCTTTTTTAACACCTAAATAATAAAAGGAAGGGTGGGGCTGATTAGGGACCAAAAAGGAGATATTCTTGTAGAGGCAGAGAGCATGGCTGAGGTATGAAATGAGTACTTTGCATCTGTCTTCACTGGAGAAGAGGATGCTGCCAATGCAGCAGTAAAGGAGGAGGCAGTAGCGATATTGGATAGGATAAAAATAGATAAAGAGGAGGTACTCAACAGGTTGGCAGTCCTCAAAGTAGAAAAAAATCACCCAAGCCGGATGGGATGCATCCGAGGTTACTGAGGGAAGTAATGGTGGAAGTTGCAGAGGCTCTAGCCACAATTTTCCAATACTCCTTGGATATGGAACCTCCCTTTCCTCTCCAAAGTCCTTGAACGTGCTGTCGCCTCCCAAATCCGTGCCCATCTTTCCCGGAACTGCATGTTTGAATCCCTCCAATTGGGTTTCTGCCCCGCCACAGTACTGGAACGGCCCTTATCAAAATCACAAATGGCATCCGATGTGAATATGACCATGGTAAACTAACCCTCCTCGTCCTTCTCGACCTCTCTGCAGCCTTTGACATGGTTGACCACACCATCCTCCTTCCAACACTTCTCCTCTGTCGTCCAGCTGGGTGAGACTGCACTCGTCTGGTTCCATTCATCTATTCAGTCGTAGCCAGAGAATCACCTGCAATGGCTTCTCTTCCCGCTCCTGCATCGTTACCTCTGGTGTTCCCCCAAGTATCTATCCTTGGCCCCCTCCTATTTCTCATCTACATGCTGCCACTCGGCGACATCATCCGAAAGCACAATATCATGTTCCACATGTACGCTGACGACATCCAGCTCTACCTCACCTCCACCTCTCTGAACCCCTCAACCGAAGCCATTGTTTTCAGTCCCCACCACAAACTCCGTTCCCTAGCCACCGTCTCCATCCCTCTCCCTGGCATCTGTCTGAGGCTGAACCAGACCGTTCGCAACCTTGGTGTCGTATTTGACTTCAAGATGAGCTTCCGACCACATATCCGGTCCATCACCAAGACCGCCTACATCCACCTCCATAACATCGCCCAACCCCACCTCTGCTGCTGAAACCCTCATCCATGCCTTTGTTACCTCTATACTTGACTATTCCAATGCTCTCCAGCTTCCCACCTTCCACTCTCCATAAACTTGAGCTCTACCAAAACTCTGCTGCCCGTTTCCTAACTTGCACCAAGTCCTGTTCACCCATCACCCCTGTGCTCGCTGAACTACATTGGCTCCCGGTCCGGCATCGCCTCAATTTTAAAATTCGCATCTTTGTTTTCAAATCCCTCCATAGCCTTGCCCCTCCCTCTCTCTCTCTCTAACCTCCTCCAGCGCTACAACGATCAGAGATCTCCGCGCTCCTCCAATACTGGCCTCTTGCGCATCTCCTATTTTAATCGCTCCACCATTGACGACCTTGCTTTCAGCTGCACAGGCCCTAAGCTCTGGAATTTCCTCCCTAAACCTCTCCGCCTCTCTACCCCTCTCTCCTCCTTTAAGAGGCTCTTTAAAACCTACCTCTTTGACCAAGCTTTTGATCACCTGTCTGAATATCTCTTTATGTGGCTCGGTGTCAACTTTTGTTTTTTAACACTCCTGTGTAGCACCTTGGGGTATTTTTACTGTGTTAAAGGCGCTATGTAAATGCAAGTTGTTTTTGTTGTTGGATATTGTTGTTGGATATGGCGGGTGGTGCCAGAGGACTGGAGGATTGCAAATGTTACACCCCTGTTTAAAGAAGGGGAGAGGGATAAATCTGACAACAAGCAACAGCGAGAGGATAACGAGCGACCCGAGAGCGGAGCTGAATTAAAGCAGTGGCAGCAGTGAGAGGATAAAGAGCGGCCCGAGAGCGGAGCTGAATTAAAGCAGTGGCAGCAGTGAGAGGATAAAGAGTGGCCTAAGAGCGAACCTGAATTAAAGCAGCGGCAGCGGCGAGAGGATAAAGAGCGGCCCGAGAGCGGACCTGAATTAAATCAGCGGCAGCAGCGAGAGGATAAAGAGCGGCCCGAGAGCGGAGCTGAATTAAATCAGCGGCAGCAGCGAGGCTCCAATTGGAAAAACAACAAAAAAATCAGAGTGATGTCACAGGAGAGCAGGTAGGTGATTGGTTGGTGAGTATTACAGCTTGTTTTTGCTCTCTAAGTGAGGGAAGGGGGTTAAATTAAGAGCTGAGAAACTGTAACTTGCTAGTACTTATTAAATAAATAACTTAAACTAGATAAAATAATCAAACAATAACATTAAAATATCGATTGAATAAAAGCTTGAATTAATTAATAAAACAAGGTTAGAGATGGCAGGGCAGGTGGTGTGTCATAACTGCAGCATGTGGGAGTTTGTGGAGAGCATTGCGATCCCGAGCAACCACATCTGCAGTACAAAAGCAAAATACTGCGGATGCTGGAAAACTGAAATAAAAACAGAAAATGCTGGAAATACTCAGCAGGTCAGGCAGCATCTGTGGAGAGAGAAACAGTTAACGTTTCAGGTCGATGATCCTTCGTCAGAACTGGATCTGCAGTAAGTGTCTGCAACTCGAGGAACTTCGGCTCAGAATTGTTGAGCTGGAGTACGAGCTGCAGACATTGTGATGCCTCAGGGAGGGGGAGAGTTACCGGGACACTTTGTTCCAGGAGGCAGTCACACCCTTTAGGTTAAGTAGTACTTTAGAGTTCGTCAGTGGTCAGGGACAGGAGGGCGTGACTGCGAGTCAGGAAGGTATGGGGACCCAGGATGTAGTGATGGAGGAGCCTCAGCCTCAGCCCTGGACCTTGTCCAACAGGTTCGAGGTACTTTCTACCTGTATGGATGAGGAAAAGGACTGAAGGGAGGATGGGCAAACTGACCACGGCACCGTGGTACAGGGGGCCATCCAAGTGAGGGGAGAAGGAAGGAATGTGGTAGTAGTCGGGGACAGTATAGTCAGGGGATAGATACTGTTCTCTGCAGCCGTGAAAGAGAGTCCCGAAGGCTGTGTTGCCTGCCCGGTGCCAGGGTTAAGGATATCTCCTTGCGGCTGGAGAAGAACTTGGAGTAGGAGGGGGAGGATCCAGTTGTCATGGTCCATGTAGAACCAACGACATAGATAGAACTAAGAATGAGGTTCTGCTGAGGGAGTTTGAGGAGCTAGGGTCTAAATTAATAAGCAGAATCTCAAGGGGTAGTAATCTCTGGATTACTACCTGAGCCATGCACAAATTGGCAAAGGGTCAAGCAGATCAGAGAGTTAAATGAGTGACTCAAAGAGTGGTGTGGGAGGAAGGGGTTTCAATTCATGGGGCATGGGCAGCAGACTGGGGAAAGAGGGAGCTGTTCCGTCGGAATGGGCTCCACTTAAACCGGGCTGGGACCAGCGTCCTAGTGAATCGAATAACTAGGGCTGTAGATAGGGCTTTAAACTAAAAAAGTGGGGGGAGGGGTCAGGTGAGGGGAAATTTAGAAATCTAAAGAGAAAGGTCAAGGCAATAGAGCAGTGTACCGATTTGGGTAAAAATAAGCAGAGTGTGACAGGGAGGGACAGAGAGTTTAACGGTAGCAGTACAGCAGAGAATAAGGTCAAAGCAGGGAATAATGGTAAAAAATTTAAATTAAAGGCTCTTTATCTGAATGCATGAAGCATTCGTAACAAGACAGACGAACTAGTGGCACAAATAGAGATAAATGGTTTTGATCGAATAGCCATTACGGAGATGTGGTTGCAAGGTGACCAAGGTTGGGAACTAAATGTTCCAGGGTACTTGACATTTTGAAAATACAGGCAGAATGGAAAAGGAGGGGGAGTAGCCCTGATAAAGGATCACATAAGGACAGTAGAGAGAAAGGATCTCGGCTCGGAAGATCAGGAAGTAGAACCAGTATGGGTGGAGATAAGGAATAACATGGGGCAGAAAACACTGGTAGGAGTAGTATATAGGCCCCCTAACAGTAGCTATAACCATTGGACAGAATATTAATCAAGAAATAGTAGGAGCTTGTAACAAAGGTAATGCAATAATCTTGGGGGACTTTAACCTTCATATAGACTGGACAAATCAAATTGGCAAAGGTAGTCTGGAGGACGAGTTCATGGAATGCATTCGGGACAGTTTCCTAGAACAATATGTCATGGAAGCAACCAGGGAACAGGCTATTTTAGATTGTGTATTTTGTAATGAGACAGGGTTAATTAGCAATCTCATAGTAAAGGATCCTCTGGGGCACAGTGATCATAATATGATAGAATTTCACATTATGTTTCAGAGTGACTTGCCTAAGTCTGAAACTAGAGTCTTAAACTTAAATAAAGCCAATTACATAGGTATGAGGGGCGACTTGGCTAAGGTAGATTGGAAAAATAGATTAAAAGGTATGGCGGTAGATAAACAGTGGCTAGCATTTAAAGAAATATTTCATAATTCTCAACAAAAATACATTCCATTGAGAAACAAATACTCCACAGGAAAAGTGATCTAACCATGGCTAACTAAAGAAGTTAAGGATAGCATTAGATTGAAAGAAGAAGCTTATAATGTTGCAAAGAATAATAGTAAACCTGAGGATTGGGAGAGCTTCAGAAACCAGCAAAGGATGACCAAAAAATTGATAAAAGGGAAAAAATAGAATGAGAGAAAACTAGCAAGAAAAATGAAAGCAGATTGTAAGAGCTTCTACAACTAGTAAAAAGGAAGAGAGTAGCAAAAGTAAACGTTGGTCCCTTAGAGGCTGAGACAGGAGAAATTATTATGGGGAATAAGGAAATGGCAGAAACGTTAAACAAATATTTTGTATCTGTCTTCACAGTAGAAGACTCAAAAATCATACCAAAAATAGTGGGGAACCAAGGGTCCAATGAGGGTGAGGAACTTAACGCAATTAATATAAGTAGAGAAAAAGTACTAGAGAAACTAATGGGACTAAAAGCTGACAAATCCCCTGGACCTGACGGCCTACATCCTAGGGCTCTAAAAGAGGTGGCTGAAGAGATAGTGGATGCATTGGTTTTGATCTTCCAAAATTCCCTAGATTCTAGAACGGTCCCAGCGGATTGGAAGGTCGCAAATGTAACACCGCTATTCAAGAAAGGAGGGAGAGAGAAAACAGGGAACTACAGGCCAGTTAGCCTGACATCAGTCGTCAGGAAAATGCTGGAATCCATTGTTAAGGAAATGGTATCAGGGCACTTAGAAAATCATAACATGATTAGACAGAGTCAACTTGCTTTTATGAAAGGGAAATCGTGTTTGACAAATTTATTAGAGTTTTTTGAGGAAGTAACTACCAGGGTAGATAAAGGGGAACCAGTGGATGTAGTATATTTGGATTTCCAAATGGCATTCGATAAGGTGCCACATAAAAGGTTATTACACAAGATAAGGGCTCATGGGGTTGGGGGTAATATAGTAGCATGGATAGAGGATTGGTTAACGGACAGAAAGCAGAGAGTAGGGATAAACGGGTCTTTTTCAGGTTGGCAAGCTGTAGTTAGTGGGGTGCCACAAGGATCAGTGTTGGGGCCTCAGCTATTTACAATCTATATTGATGATCTAGATGCAGGGACCGAGTGTAATGTATCCAAGTTTGCTGACGATACAAAGCTAGGTGGGACAGTAAGCTGTGAGGAGAACACAAAGAGTCTGCAAAGGGATATAGATAGACTAAGTGAGTGGGCAGTAAGGTGGCAGATGGAGTATAATGTAGGCAAATGTGAGGTTATTCACTTTGGTAGGAAGAATAGAAAAACAGATTATTTTTTAAATGGTTAGAAACTTTCAAATGTTGGTGTTCAGAGAGATTTGGGTGTCCTCGTGCAAGAAACAAAGAAAGCTAGCATGCAGGTACAGCAAGCAATAAGGAAGGCAAATGGCATGTTGGCCTTTATTGCAAGGGGTTTGGAGTATAAAAGTAAGGAAGTCTTGCTACAATTGTACAGGGCCTTGGTGAGACCACACCTGGAGTACTGTGCAGAGTTTTGGTCTCCTTATCTAAGGAAGGATATACTTGCTTTGCAGGCGGTGCAACAAAGGTTCACTAGATTGATTCCTGGGATGAGAGGGCTGTCCTATGATGAGAGATTGAGCAGAATGGGCCTATACTCTCAGGAGTTTAGAAGAATGAAAGGTGATCTCATTCAAACATACAAGATTCTGAAGGGAATTGACAGGGTAGATGCTGAGAGGTTGTTTCCCCTGGCTGGAGTGTCCAGAACTAGGCGGCATAGTCTCAGGATAAGGGGACGGCCATTTAAGATCAAGATGAGGAGGAATTTCTTCACTCAGAGGGTTGTGAATCTTTGGAATTCCCTGCTCCAGAGGGCTGTGAATGCTGAGTCTTTGAGTATATTCAAGGCTGAGATAGATAGATGTTTGGACTCTAGGAGAATCAAGGGATATGGGGATCGAGCGGGAAAGTGGAGTTGAGGTCGATGATCAGCCATGGTCTTATTGAATGGGGAGCAGGCTCGAGGGGCTGTATGGCCTACTCCTGCTCCTATTTCTTATGTTCTTAACTACAGGCTAGTCTGCCTAATGTTGTTGATGGGGAAACTTTCAAAGACAATAATCTGGGACAAAATTAGAAAAGTATGGGCTAATAAATGAAAGTCAGCACGAATTTATTAAAGGCAAATCGTGTTTGACTAACTTGATTGAGTTCTTTGATGAAGTAACTGAGAGGGTTGGTGAGGGTAGTGCGGTTGTTGTGTATCTGGACTTTCAAAACGTGTTTGACAAAGTACCACATAATAGACTTGTTAGCAATATTAAAACCCGTGGGATTAAAGGGAATGTGGCAGTATGGATACAAAATTAGCTAATGGATAGAAAGCAGAGAGTAGTGGTGAAGGGTTGTTTTTCAGACTGGAGGGAAGTATACAGTGGTGTCCCCCAGGGGTTGGTGTTGGGACCACTGCTCTTGTTGATGTATATTAATGACCTGGACTTGGGTATACAAGGAATCATTTCAAAGTTTGCAGATGATACAAAATGCGGAAATGTAATAAACAATGAGGCGGATAATAACAGACTTCAGGAGGACATGCAGACTGGTGAAATGAGCAGACAGGTGGCAGATGAAATTTACCGTAGAGAACTGTGAAGTGAGACAATTTGGCAGGAAGAATTAGGAGAGGCAATCTGAACTAAATGGTACAATTTTAAAGGGGGTGCAGGAACAGAGAGACCTGGGGGTGTATGTACACAAATCTTTGAAGATGGCAGAACAAGTTTTGAAGGTTGTTAAAAATGCATACGGGATCCTTGGCTTTATTAATAGAGGAATAAAGTACAAAAGCATGGAAGTTATGCTAAACCTTTATAAAACACTGGTTAGGCCTCAGCTGGAGCATTGTGTTCAATTCTGGGCACCACACTTTAGGAAGGATGTCAAGGCCTTGGAGAGGGTGCAGAAGAGATTTACTGGAATGGTTCCAGGGATGAGGGACTTCAGTTATGCGGAGAGACTGGAGAAGTTGGGGTTGTTCTCCTTAGAGCAGAGAAGGTTAATAGGAGATTTGATAGAGGTGTTCAAAATCATGAACAGTTTTGATAAATAAGGAGAAAATGTTTCCTGTGGCAGAAAGGTCGGTAACCAGAGGTTACACATTTAAGGTGATTGACAAAAGAACCAGAGGCGACATGAGGAAAAAAAAAATGTATGCAGCGAGTTGTTATGATCTGGAATGCACTGCCTGAAAGGGTGGTGGAAGCAGATTCAATAGTAATATTCAAAAGAGAATTGGATAAATACTTGAAGGGAAAAGATTTACAGAGCTATGGGGAAAGAGTAGGGAGTGGGATTAATTGGATTGCTCTTTCAATGAGCCGGCACAGGCATAATGGGCCGAATGGCCTCCTTCTGTGCTGTACCATTCCACGATTCGATGATCACTAGAAGAACATAGGGAGAAGTTAGAAGAATTATTTTTTCAACAGAGAGCCATCAGAACAGAGAATGCTTGACCACAAGTGGCTATTGAGGCAGAGACCATAACACAATTTGGATGGGAATTGAATAAATATTTAAAATGGAAGAATATAAAAGGATATGGGAGGAATGGGCAGATAAATGTGATTGGAGTAGATAGTTCCAATTGAAGAGTTAGCAGTAGACCAAATGGCCTCCTTGTGTGCTGTCTAATTGCAAATCTGTTATCAACAATCCGATCGTATTTTGGGACAGATCTCAAAGCCAATTTATTATAAATTAAAACAAATTATTCTACCCCTGTGTCAGTCACCAGTGAGCTTACATTCAGACTATTAGTGCTAATTCACAGCGGGGAGCTGGGTTTTCATGGAGTGTGGGACAAAGTATCGTGGCTACATTGTTGTTCCCCTGTGTCTGCCCAGTGCTCCCTTTGTAGGGGACATGATTCCTCATCCAGCGTATGGAATATCAGAATTAGCTCATTCTCTCGAATCACGTGCTGCCTACCTTGAAAAGGATACTGGTGCGCAAGAGGTTGGAGTCAGAGGAACGAAGAATTTGAGGGATGGGGTTGTAGAGCTGGAGACGGTTACAGCGATGGGGAGGGACGAGGCCAGGGAGGGATTTAAATATAAGGGGCTAAAAATTAGAGTGCAACACGAAAGCTGCCGGTGCCACTGTGGCCGTAGGTTAACGGCCCGCCGCAAATGGTGGCGCTGGTAGGACTGAAAAATTGACGCTGCGGACTAATGATTATTAGCCCAGCGTTAAACTCACCGTGTAACGTCCTCCTAGTGGCGTTCGTCCCGGCATCAGACCCCAATGTGGCGCGGCCCAAGCAGTGTTGTAGCTTCGTACAGCCTCTGAAAGCGAGGTAATGATTTCGCAAAACATTGTGGGATCTTAAAAGGGCAATGCCTTCTGAAATGATGAAAAGAAAAATGACGTAAAAATAAGCAGTTCTCAGCCCTTAAGCTCAATTGCCTTCTGAAAAAAAATTAACATTAAAAAGAATTCCCAAATGGGAGTCTTCAGCTCTTAAAGCTGAATTCCCTTCAGCACATAAAAAAATGGAAAAAGTGCTTCAGCACTAACACAAATGGCTCAGCAAGCCAGGGAAGGGGCACCCAGGGTCTCGCACGCAGCACTCCAGCTTTGTGCAGGGGATCAACACTGCAAGACAGGTCCTTTACTCACAGGGGCCAGGAGGCCCTCCAGAAAGAACGATGTCGGAGGCTGTCACTGCCAGCAGTGTCGCCCCCACCACCAGTCTCCAGTGCCCAAAGAAGCTTCATGACCTCAGATCACCGGTCAAGATCAGTGAATACATCTTCAAAAGCCGTCTCCTACCAACTGCATCACTAGCCTCACATACTTCTTAATGCACGACATCCCCCCAATCACTCGCCTACCAATCACGTGGCACACCTCCCATTCCTAGCATCACCTCACCCCCTTGGAGGAGACAGTGCTGGCCATTCTTGGCAGGGGCATGGCTGAGCACTTGGCCAGCGACAGGGCTGAAAGGATACAAGATGCTGGTATCCTCATACGTTATCCTCCTCGCATGCACCTCTTGCTTTCCCGCCCTCCCTTCATGACAACTCCACCCTTGTGCCTTCCTCATTTCACACACCCAAGAAATGCAACCAGCCCAGCCAATGGTTGACCAAGAAGAGGGAGAGGAGAGTGAAGAAGAAACACCGTCACTCGATTTCACACTCCCAACCACCAGCTCCTCATGGTCGACCATCAAGGACATTTGCAGTGTCCCCCACTGAAAGTCAGCAGCCTTCCACCAGCCATGCTGCAGCCACTGGGGTAGCACAGCGTGACATCAGTAGATAGGCAAAGGCACACACAAGACACTCACTAAGGGAATGCATAAGAGTGATGAGTTGATTTCTTGATGTCATATTGGATGGATAGATGTGTAAAGTTGGATTGGAAAGTTTGCTTTGTGGTGGCTTTTATTTCAGCATCGTGGCCAAGAGGACACTGTAATGGTCAGTAACAGAGGGAAGGTAAGGTGTGGGACAAATGTTGAAAGGGGAATTGGGGTTGTGGTCACTGGGATCACAGGCAGATGATTCCATCCTGGATATCCCAGCCAGAAAGTTGCTGTCTGGGTTGAATCCTTCCTTCTGCTTCCTCCTAGTCTGTGCCTTCCTCTTCCCTCTGCGAGCGGATGCTGTAAATCTGAAATAAAAGCATAGAATGCTGGAAATACTCCACGTCAGGCAGCATCTCGACCTGAGACATGAACTCTGTTTCTCTCTCTCCATGGATGCTGCCTGACCTGCTGAGTATTTGCAGCATTTTCTGTCTTCTCGGAGGCCTTCCTTTACCATCTGAGGCCTTGCAAGCATCCAGCAGCACTGCCTGCGAACTTAAAAACCTTTTAACATGTATTTCAGCAAGTCACTACTTCAGTAAAAGTTTTAAAATCCAGTCCAATAGCTTAAATGCAAAACTTACCTGAAAGATGTGTGTGTCCCTTTAAGAGGTGCTGACAGCGCCTCTGTCAGTCTGCTGAACGCTGGGTTTTCATGGTGAGCTTAGGATCCGTATGGTCCAAGTTCGCTGAGGTGACGTTAAGTCAGCGTTGCACGCCGACTGACGTCACCCTCCATTTACATTTCCAGTGCCAGCGCTTTATCAGCAGCACTGCCATCGCTCGCAATATTGACCAGAAACTTAACTGGACCAGCCACATAAATACTGTGGCAACAAGAGAGGTCAGATGCTAGGTATTCTGCGGCGAGTGTCTCACCTCCTGACTCCCCAAAGTCTTTCCACCATATACAAGGCACAAGTAAGGAGAGTGATGGAATACTCTCCCCTTGCCTGGATGAGTGCAGCTCCAACAACACTCAAGAAGTGCGACATCATCCAGGATAAAGCAGCCCACTTGATTGGCACCCCATCCACCGCCTTAAACATTCACTCCCTCCACCACCGGCGTACTGTGGCTGCAGTGTGTACCATCTACAAGATGCACTGCAGCAACTCGCCAAGGCTTCTTCGGCAGCACCTCCCAAACCCGCAACCTCTACCACCTCGAAGGACAAGGGCAGCAGGCGCATGGGAACACCACCACCTCCAAGTTCCCCTCCAAGTCACACACCATCCTGACTTAGAAGTATATCGCTGATCCTTCATTGTCGCTGGGTCATAATCCTGGAACCCCCTCGCTAACAGCGCTGCGGGAGTATCTTCACCACACGGACTGCAACGGTTCAAGAAGGCGGCTCACCACCACCTTCTCGAGGGCAATTAGCGATAGGCAATAAATGCTGGCCTTGCCAGCGACGCCCACATCCCATAAAACTAATTAAAACATTTTTTTTAAATGGTGGCCGCTGTGGGGTCCACCACCAGCTGGCGGAAGAATGGCGGCCGCTGTCTTTTCGCCATATGCCAGCAACGGGTGGTGTTAAACACCCGAATTATCAGCCCAAGGACATATAAATTACCGTCATGCAGAAGGAACTAGAGAAATTTACAGCACAGAAGGAGGCCATTTTTCTGCACTAAAGGAATCAAGGAATATGGGGATCGGGCGAGAAAGTGGAGTTAAAGTAGAAGATCAGCCATGATCTTATTGAATGGCGGAGCAGGCTTGAAGGGCAACATGGCCAACTCCTGCTCCTATTTCTTGTGTGTTCATTCAGCCCACTGTGTCTGTGGTGGCTCTTTGCTCGAGCAATTCAAAACTAGTCCCACTGGTCCATTCTCTTACTTCAGGGTCCTCCTGTATGTTGCTATACTTCAAATGTTTATACATTTTTTTCTCTCGAAAGACAGAACAGGCTCTGCCTCAACCATTCCCTGCGTATGGAGTGTTCGGTGTTCTGGACAATGTTTTGCGAAGAGGTAAATGACCAGCTGTCATTTCTGTTCCAGTTGGGAAAGTGGTAGAAAAGTGAAACATTGATCCTGCAAACGTGGAGTGAGAGGGAATGTGAGGACAAGGCGAGCTCGGTCATTGCTGCGAGAAAGACAAGTGGGTGACAGCGGAGATACAGGAAATAGACTTGACTATTCCAACGCTCTCCTGACGGCCTCCCATCTTCCACCCTCCGTAAACTTAAGCTTATCCAAAACTCTGCGGCCCGTATCCTAACTCGCACCAAGTCCCATTCACCCATCACCCCCTGTGCTTGCTGACCTACATTGGCTTCCAGTCCGGCAACGCCTCGATTTTAAAATTCTCATCCTTGTTTTCAAATCCCTCCATGGCCTCGCTCCCCTCCCTATCTCTGTACCGTCCTCCAGCACTAGCACCCTCCGTGATCTCTGCGCTCCTCCAATTCTGGCCTCTTGAGCACCCCCAATTTCCTTCACCCCACCATTGGCAGCCGTGCCTTCAGTTGTCTAGCCCCAAAGCTCTAGAATTCCCTCCCTAAACCTATCCACCTCTCTCTCCTCCTTTAAGACACTTCTTAAAACCTACTAATATTGAACAAGTTTTTAGTCACCTGTCCTAATGTTTTTGGCTGGGTGTCAATTTTCTGTCTGATTACGCTCCTATGAAGCGCCTTGGGACATTTTATTATGTTAAAGATGCTATATAAAGGCAAGTTGTTGTGGAAATGGAGCAAGCACTGCCAAAGGCCTTCCCACTACAGGCAAAGGAAACCTTGCCTGAGGTTAAAGGACATCTCAGAAGCTCTGGTGGTGAATGTGAATCATGTGCCGATATAACGGAGATTGAGGAACTGGGAGAAAGTGATGGAGCCTTTACAAAAAATGGAGTGAAGCATAATCCAGGTAGTTGTGGGAATCTGCTGGTTTACCCCTGCAACAATAGACAACACTTCAAGAGTAATGTGCGTGAAGCACTTTGAGCTGTTTCTCAGACACAATGAGGAGTTCTATAAGTGTAGCTCCTTTCTCTTTCTGAAGATGTCTGTGGAAAGCTCTCTAAAGGGCTCGTTTATTTTGAGACCTGATGAAGAGTCTATGCCCGAAGTGTTAGACTTTTCTCTTTACAGGTGCTGATGGACAGGCTTTGTACTTCCAGCATTTTCTGTACTGTCTGCCATGAAGTTGCAGGTACCTGCCCAGCTATTTTTGTTGAAAGAAATGTAGTACTGATTGAGGTTTATTTTTCATTCGTTCGTGGGATGTGGGCGTCGCTGGCAAGGCCAGCATTTATTGCCCATCCCTAATTGCCCTTGAGAAGGTGGTGGTGAGCCGCCTTCTTGAACCACTGCAGTCCGTGTGGTGAAGGTGCTCCCACAGTGCTGTTAGGGAGGGAGTTCCAGGATTTTGACCCAGCAACGATGAAGGAATGGCGATATATTTCCTAGTAAGGATGGTGTGTGACTTGGAGGGGAACTTGGAGGTGGTGGTGTTCCCATGCACCTGCTGCCCTTGTCCTTCTAGATGGTAGAGGTCGCGGGTTTGGGAGGTGCTGCCGAAGAAGCCTTGGCGAGTTGCTGCAGTGCATCTTGTAGATGATACACACTGCAGCGGTACACCAGTGGTGAAGGGAGTGAATGTTTACGGTGGTGGATGGGGTGCCAATCAAGCGGGCTGCTTTGTCCTGGATGGTGTTGAGCTTCTTGAGTGTTGTTGGAGCTGCACTCATCCAGGCAAGTGGAGAGTATTCCATCACACTCCTGACTTGTGCCTTGTAGATGGTGGAAAGGCTTTGGGGAGTCAGGAGGTGAGACACTCGCCGCAGAATACCTAGCCTCCGACCTGCTCTTGTTGCCATAGTATTTATGTGGCTGGTCCAGTTAAGTTTCTGGTCAATGGTGACCCGCAGGATATTGATGGTGGGGGATTCGGCGATGGTAATGTCGTTGAATGTCAAGGGGCAGTGGTTAGATGCTCGCTTGTTGAAGATCGTCATTGCCTGGCACTTGTATGGCACGAATGTTACCTGCCAAAGCCTGAATGTCGTCCAGGTCTTGCTGCATGCGGGCATGGACTGCTTCATTATCTGAGGAGTTGTGAATGGCGCTGAACACTGTGCAGTCATCAGCGAACATCCCCACTTCTGACCATATGATGGAGGGAAGGTCACTGATGAAGCAGCTGAAGATGGTTGGGCCTAGGACACTGCCCTGAGGAACTCCTGCAGCGATGTCCTGGGGCTGAGATAATTGACCTTCAATCACCACAACCATCTTCCTTTGTGCTAGGTATGACTCCAGCCAGTGGAGAGTTTTCCCCCCGATTCCTGTTGACTTCAGTTTTACTGGGGCTGGGTGTTTTGAAGAGTGTTCCAAGTACAGGAGAGTTGTTTGTCTGGGTTACAATTATTCTTCAGGTCTTAATGTAAGTCCCCGATTTATTGAACCCCCGCCTCATCAGCTATTTAAAACAATCGGTTTTCTGGCTATTTGCAGGGTTTTATTATACCATAAAATGCATTCTAAATGTCACGCTGAATTGTCAATTCGAAAGGAATTTGTCAGCTGTGTATTAAGCAGACAGATGGAACAGATTGGTCATTTAGGGATAAAGAAATAGCTGATAGGTTAAATTGTTTAGCCATGATTAAAGATGATTGTCGACAAGTCTACATCCAGTCAAAATGGCTGGAGAATATTTCACCTATGAAAAGGTCAGTAAACGCATGTGTCACAGAGAAACAAGAAGCTTTAACTGCCAGCAGGACACCTGAAGCAGGCAACAAACCTTAAGGAGAGGAAAACATGCATTTATATAACACCTTATCATCTCTTTCAGAAACACCTGAAAGCACTTCACTTGCATTCATTTGCTTTTAAGTGCTGTGACTGTTATGTAGGCAAACGCAGCAGCCATTTTGTGCACAGAAAGATCTCAGCAGCAGCAACTGAATGAGTGACCACTTCATTTGTGTTTCTTGGTGATGTTGGTTGAAGGAATGGTGTGGGGAAGGACACAGAAGGAATTTCAGACTATGCATTGAATTGTGACGTGGGATCTTTAACAAGCACCTAAACCGCAGGAACAAGCAGTCAGGGCCGCAGTTTCGCCTCTGATCCGAAGGACAGCACCTCCGAGAGTGCAGCATTCCCGCAGTACTGTTCCTCCAACAGTGCAGCATTCCCTCAGCACGGCATCTCTGACAGTGCAGCACTCCCACAGTACGGCCCCTCCGGCAGTGCAGCACTTTCTCAGTACTGCTCTTCCCACACTGCAACACTCCCTCAGTACTGCTCTTCCCACAGTGCAGCACTCCCTCAGTACAGCACCTCCGACAGTGCAGCTTTCCCTCAGTATTGCAGCTCCGACTGTGCAGCACTCCCTCAGTACTGCTCTTCTCACAGTGCAGCATTCCCTCAGTAATAACCCTCCGACAGTGCATTACTCCTTCACTACTGTACATCAGACAGCGCAGCACTCCCCCAGTAATGCCCCTCTCACAGTGCAGCATTTCCTCAGTACGGCCCCTCCGACAGTGCAGCACTCCCTCGGTACTGTCCCTCCAACAGTGCAGCACTCCCTCAGTTACTGCTCTTCCCACAGTGCAGCACTCCCTCAGTACTACACCTCCGACAGTGCATCACCCCTTGACTACTGCACATCAGACAGCGCAGCACTCCCCCAGTACTGCCCCTCCCACAGTGCAGCATTTCCTCAATACGGCCCCTCCGACAGCACAGCACTTCCTCAGTACTGCCACTTCAAAAGTACAGCACTCTCTCAGTACTGTCCCTCTCACATTACAGCGCTAATTTAGTAATGCACCTCCGACAGTGCGGCACTCCCTCAGTGCTTCCACTCCAACAGTGCAGCACTCCCTCAATACTGCACCTGAAAAAGTGCAGCACTCCTTCAGTACTGCCCCTCCGACAGTGCAGCACTCCCTCAATACTGAATCTCCCACAGTGCAGCACTCCCTCAGTACTGCACCACCAAAGCATATGGGATCTTGGGCTTCATAAATAGAGGTATTGAGTACAAAAGTAGAGAAGTTATGCTGAACCTTTATAAAAGCGCTGATCAGGCCACAACTGGAGTATTGTGTCCAGTTCTGATCACCACACTTTAGGAAGGATGTGAAGGCACTTGAGAGGGTGCAGAGGAGATTTACCAGAATGGTTCTGGGGATGGGGGATCTTGCCTACAAGGACAGGTTGGAGAAGCTGGATTTGTTTTCATTAGAGCAAAGGAGGTTGAGGGGTGATTTGATAGAGGTGTACAAGATTATGACGGGTTTGGATAGGCTAGACGGGGAAAGGCTGTTCTCACTAGTTGATGGTACAAGGACTAGGGGACACAGATTTGAGGTTTTGGGCAAGAGATAAAGGGGGGACGTAAGGAAAAACTTTTTACGCAGCGAGCGGTGAGGACCTGGAACTCGCTGCCGACGGAAGTGGTGGAAGCGGAGACACTCAATGTTTTCAAGGGGAGACTGGATAGGCACTTGAGGGAAATAAACTTGCAGGACGCAGGACTACGGGGATAGAGCGGGGGAATGGGACTGATTGGATTGCTCTACAGAGAGCCGACACGGAATCGATGGGCCGAATGGGCTCCTTCTGTGCCGTTATGACTCTATGACTATGACTCCAATGGTGGAGCACTCCCTTCGTACTGCCTCTCCTACAGTGCAGCACTCCCTCAATACCACCGCTCACACAGTGCACCACTCCCTCACTACTGTCTCTCCCACAGTGCAGCTCTCCCTCAGTGCTGCCCATCCCACAGTGCAGCTCTCCCTCAGTGCTGCCCATCCAACAGTACAGCACTCCCTCAGTACTGCATCCCCGACAGTGCAGCACTGCCTCAGTACTGCCCCTTCCACAGAGCAGCAGTCCCTCAGTACTGCCCCTCCCACAGTGCAGCGCTCCCTCAGTACTGCCCCTCGACAGTGCAGCGCTCCCTCAGTATTGCCCCTCTAACAGTGCAGCACTCCCTCAGTACTGCCCCTCCTACACTGCAGCATTCCCTCAGTACTGCGCCTCCCACATTACAGCGCTAACTCAGTAATGCACCTCCGATAATGCAGCACTCCCTCAGTGCTTCCACTCCGACAGTGCAACATTCCCTCAGTTTGCCCCTCCAATAGTACAGCACTCCCTCATTACTGCCCCACTAACAGTACAGCACTCCCTAAGTGCTTCCACTCCGACAGTACAGCACTCGCTCAATTCCACCGTGCTCACAGTGCGCCCCTCCCACAGTGCAGCTCTCCCTCAGTGCTGCCCATCCAACAGAACAGCGCTCCCTCAGTACTGCCCCTCCTTCAGTACAGCACTCCTTCAGTACTTCCCCTCCAACAGTGCAGCACTCCCTCAATACCATCGCTCACACAGTGCACTACTCCCTCAATACTACCCCTCCAACAGTACAGCACTCCCTCAGTACTGCCCCTGCCACAGTGCAGCATTCCCTCACTACCGCCCCTCCCACATTGCAGCACTCGCTCAATACCACTGCTAACACAGTGCACCACTCCCTCACTACCGCCCCTCCGACAGTGCAGCAAACTCCCTCAGTACTGCCCCTCCCACATTACAGCGCTAACTCAGTACTGCACCTCTGATGAGGCAGCACTCCCTCAGTGCTCCCACTCCGACAGTGCAACACCCCTTCAGTACTGTCCCTCCCATAGTATAGCACTCCCTCAGTCCTGTCCGTCCGAAAGTACAGCAATCCCTCAGTACTGCCCCTTCCACATTACAGCGATAACTCAGTAATGCACTTCCCACAGTGCAGCACTCCCTCAGCACTGCCCCTCCCACAGTGCAGCAGTCCCTCAGCACTGCCCCTCCCACAGTTCTACCACTCCCACAGTGCAGCAGTCCCTCAGCACTGCCCCTCCCACAGTTCTACCACTCCCACAGTGCAGCAGTCCCTCAGTACTGCCCCTCACACAGTTCTACCACTCCGACAGTGCAGCGCTCCCTCAGTACTGCCCCTCACACAGTGCAGCACTCCCACAGTCTGCCCCTCACACAGTGCAGCACTCCCTCAGTACTGCCCCTCCGACAGTGCGGCGCTCCCTCAGTACTGTCCCTCCGACAGTGCGGCGCTCCCTCAGTACTGTCCCTCCGACAGTGCAGCGCTCCCTCAGTACTGCCCCTCCGACAGTGCGGCGCTCCCTCAGTACTGCGCCTCTGACAGTGCGGCGCTCCCTCAGTACTGCCCCTCCGACAGTGTAGCGCTCCCTCAGTATTGTCCCTCCGACAGTGTAGCGCTCCCTCAGTACTGACCCTCCGACAGTGTAGCGCTCCCTCAGTATTGTCCCTCCGACAGTGTAGCGCTCCCTCAGTATTGTCCCTCCGACAGTGTAGCGCTCCTTCCCTGGGGTCTCGTCCCAGATTATGGGCTCAAATCTCTGGAGTGGGGCTTCAACCCACAATGTTCTGACTCAGTGGTGATTCCTTTGAACTGAACTGAGCTGACACAGGAGGAAACTGCTGTAGATTCAGTTTGTATTTATGCGAGCTCTTTAAATACAGGAGCATTGCAGGGCAGTCCTGTAAACGTAAGTCTTGACTGTCAAGCCCCACACACAGTCGAAGAGCCTGTCCACGCTCACTGTCCCAGTTCACACACACAAGGTAGCCACTTCAGTGAGGTACCAGCTGATGCACAAGCCCCAGCAGACCGTGAAGGAGAGGAGGAAGGAAGGACAGCGGACAACAGAAAAGCAGTTTTATAATATATATATATTATACAGAATGCGAGCAGTCTTCTCATGGAAGCCCAGAGGAGTTGGGCTTGTCAGCATGGATTTTAGAAGCAATAGATCATGTCTGACAAATCTATTCTGATTTTTGAAGAGATATTGACATTCGTAGACTTTGAAATCCAGTGCATTTAATGTACCTGATCATTTGGAGAAGCATTTCAATATGTGAGATAAGAGAGCAGGGAGTCAATGCAAATCAGTCACCTGAATCATTGTCTAGACAACCGGAGTCACCAATTGTTAATGTAAGTGACCAGGATCAGGCAGTGACTAGTGAGGTAATACCAGCTCTGTTCTGCAGTTGTTTATACCAGCTCCCCACCACCAGCACAGCCCACCTCACCCTGCAATACCAGCTCCCCAACGCAGGCCACCTCACCCTGCAATACCAGCTCCCCAACGCAGGCCACCTCACCCTGCAATACCAGCTCCCCACCACCAGCACAGCCCACCTCACCCTGCAATACCAGCTCCCCAACGCAGGCCACCTCACCTTGAAATACCATCTGCCTATCACCAACACAGCCCACCTCACCTTGAAATACCAGCTCTCCATCACCAGTACAACCCACCCAACCTGAAATGCCAGCTGCCCATCACCAACACAGCCCATTTTACCCTGAAATGCCAGCACCCCATCATCAGCACAGCCCACCTCAGCCTGAAATACCCACACTCCCTTCTCCAGCACAGCCTACCTCACGCTGAAATACCAGCTCCCCATCACCAGCACAGCCTACGTCATCTTGAAATACCAGCTCCTCCATCACTGTCAGTCTGTCTCACTCAAATACCAGCTCCTCCATCACTGTCAGTCTGTCTCACTCAAATACCAGCTCCTCCATCACTGTCAGTCTGTCTCACTCAAATACCAGCTCCTCCATCACTGTCAGTCTGTCTCACTCAAATACCAGCTCCTCCATCACTGTCAGTCTGTCTCACTCAAATACCAGCTCCTCCATCACTGACAGTCTGCCTCACTCAAATACCAGCTCCTCCATCACTGACAGTCTGCCTCACTCAAATACCAGCTCCTCCATCACTGTCAGTCTGTCTCACTCAAATACCAGCTCCTCCATCACTGTCAGTCTGTCTCACTCAAATACCAGCTCCTCCATCACTGTCAGTCTGTCTCACTCAAATACCAGCTCCTCCATCACTGTCAGTCTGTCTCACTCACTCATGGATATAAATCCATGTTATCATCAAATTCATGGTTTGGCTTCATTCCAATGATCAGAAGCTGACTGCGATACAGCCTAGCAGTAACCCGAAAGAGGCCTGAGGTACACCTACTGTAATGGGTTGGAGGTTAGACTCAGTTTTTCCGATCCCACTGTGCTGTTGCTGGAGGGACAATAAGATTTAAGCGATGTTAGCACAACACTAGCAGTCTGGTTATGTGCTAGCCTTTGCTCAGTGGTAGCACTCTCGCCTCAGGGACAGAAGGTTATAGAAGCATAGAAGATAGGAGCAGGAGTAGGCCATTCGGCCCCTCGAGCCTGCTCCACCATTTAATGAGATCATGGCTGATCATCCAAATTCAGTACCCTGTCCCTGCTTTCTCCCCATATCCCTTGATCCCTTTAGCCTTAAGAAATATATCTAACTCCTTCTTGAATATATTTAATGAATTGGCCTCAACTGCCTTCTGTGGTAGAGAATTCCACAGGTTCACCACTCTCTGGGTGAAGAAATTCCTCCTCATCTCAGTCCTAAATGGCTTACCCCTTATCCTTAGACTGTGACCTCTGGTTCTGGACTCCCCGCCATCGGGAACATCCTTCCTGCATCTAGTCTGTCTAGTCCTGTTATTGGTTCAAGCCCCACTCTAGGACTTGATCACATAAAGCAGGCTGACACTTCATTGCAGTATTGAGGCAGTGCTGCATTATCGGTGGTGCCGTCTTTCAGCTGAGATGTTAATCTCTTTTAGGTGGATGCAAAAGATCTATGGCATTATTTGAAGAAGAGCAGGGGCAGTCTCCCTGGTGTCCTGGCCAATATTTATCCCTCAACCAACATCACTCAAAAAAAAAATGGTTATCTGGTCAGTTATCTCATTGCTGTATGTTCAGTACACAAATTGGCTGCTGCGTTTCCCTACAAAGTAACTGAATACGCTTGAACAGTAATGAATTAGCCATGAAGTAGAATTTCTAAACTTGCCGATGACACCAAACTTGGGGGTGTGGCAAACAGTGAGGATGATACCAATCAACTGTAACAGGACATAGAAAGGCTAGCAGAATGGGCAGACGGTGGCAGGTGGAATTTAATACAGAGAAGTGTGAGGTGATGCATTTTGGCAGAAGGAATAGGGAGAGGCAATATACACTTAATGGCACAGTTTTAAAGAGTGTGCAGGGACAGAGGGACCTGGGAGTTAATGTGCATAGGTCCCTGAAGGTGGCGGGGCATATTGAGAGAGTGGTTAGCAAAGCATATGGGATCTTGGGCTTCATAAATAGAGGTATTGAGTACAAAAGTAGAGAAGTTATGCTGAACCTTTATAAAGCACTGGTTAGGCCACAACTGGAGTATTGCATCCAGTTCTGGTCACCACACTTTAGGAAGGATGTGAAGGCACTTGAGAGGGTGCAGAGGAGATTTACCAGAATGGTTCTGGGGATGGGAGATCTCAGCTACAAGGACAGGTTGGAGAAGCTGGATTTGTTTTCATTAGAGCAAAGGAGGTTGAGGGGTGATTTGATAGAGGTGTACAAGATTATGATGGGTTTGGAGAGGCTAGATGGGGAAAGGCTGTTCCCACTAGTATATGGTACAAAGACTAGAGGACACAGATTTATGGTTTTGGGCAAGAGATACAGGGGGGACGTGAGGAAAAACCTTTTTACGCAGCAAGTGGTGATGACCTAGAATTCGCGGCTGACGGAAGTGGTGGAAGCGGAGACACTCAATGTTTTCAAGGGGAGACTGGATAGGCACTTGAGGGAAATAAACTTGCAGTGCTACGAGGATAGAGCGGGTTGACGATGGATAGGCAATGGCAAACATTCAACGATTGCATGGATGAACTACAGAATTTGTTCATCCCTGTCTGGCATAAAAATAAAACAAAAAAGGTGATTCAACCATGGCTGACAAGGGAAATCAGGGATAGCATAAGATCCAAGGAGAGGACATATAAATTGGCCAGAAAAAGCAGTAAACCTGAGGATTGGGAGCAGTTTAGGATTCAGCAAAGGAGGACAAAGGGATTAATTAAGAGGGGGAAAATAGAGTACGAGCATAAGTTTGCAGGGAACATAAAAACTGACTGTAAAAGCTTTTATAAATATGTGAAGAGAAAAAGATTGGTGAAGTCAAGCGTAGGTCCCTTGCAGTCAGAATCAGGGGAATTTATAATGGGGAACAAAGAAATGGCAGACCAATTAAATACATACTTTGGCTCTGTCTTCACAAAGGAGAACACAAATAACCTCCCAGAGATGTCGGGGAACATAGGGTCTAATGAGAGGGAGGAACTGAATGAAATCAGTATTTGTAGGGAAATGGTGTTAGGGAAATTGACAGCATTAAAGGCCGATAAATCCCCAGGGCCTGATAATCTATATCCTAGGGTACTTAAGGAAGTGGCCCTAGAAAGAGTCGATGCATTGCTGGTCATCTTCCAAAATTCTATAGACTCTGGAACAGTTCCCATGGATTGGAGGGTAGCTAATGTTACCCCACTGTTCAAAAAAGGTGGTAGAGAAAAAACGGGGAAGCCTGACATCAGTTGTGGGGAAAATGCTAGAGTCCATTATAAAAGATGTAATAGCAGAGCACTTGGAAAACAGTGACAGGATTGGACAAAGTCAACATGGATTTACAAAAGGTAAATTATGCTTGACTAATCTACTGGAATATTTTGAGGATGTAACTGATAGAATAGATAAGGGAGAACCAGTGGATGTGGTGTATTTGGACTTTCAGAAGGTTTTCGATAAGGTCCCGCATAAGAGATTAGCGTGTAAAGTTAAGGCACATGGGATTGGGGGCAAGGTACTGACTTGGATAGAGAACTGGTTGGCAGACAGGAAGCAAAGAGTTGGAATAAACGGGTCTTTTTCCGAGTGGCAGGCAGTGACTAGTGGGGTTCCGCAGGGATCGGTCCTAGGACCCCCAGCTATTCACTGTATATATTAATGATCTAGATGAGGGAACTAGATGTAATATCTCCAAGTTTGCAGATGACACAAAGCTGGGTGGGCGTGTGTGCTGCGAGGAGGATGCTGAGAAACTCCAGTATGATTTGGACAGCTTGGGTGATTGGGCAGAAGCATGGCAGATGCAGTATAATGTGGATAAATGCGAGGTTATCCACTTTGGTGGCACAAACAGAAAGGCAGATTATTATCTGAACGGCAATAGATTGGGAGAAGGGGAAGTGCAACGAGACCTGGGTGTCATTGTGCACCAGTCGCTGAGGTAAACATGCAGGTACAGCAGGCGGTTAAGAAGGCAAATGGTATGTTGGCCTTCGTAGCGAGAGGGTTTGAGTACAGGAACAAGGATGTCTTGCTGCAGCTATACAGGGCCTTGGTGAGACCACACCTTGAGTATTGTGTGAAGTTTTAGTCACCTTATCTGAGGAAGGATGTTCTTGCCATGGAAGGTGTGCAGTGAAGATTCACCAGACTGATACCTGGGATGGCAGGAATGATGTACGAGGAGAGATTGAGTCGATTGGGCTTATACTCACTGGAGTTTAGAAGAATGAGAGGAGATCCCATTGAAACTTATAAAATTCTAACAGGTCTAGACAGACTGGATGCAGGAAGGATGTTCCCGATGCTGGGCGAGTCCAGAACAAGAGGTCACAGTCTAAAGATAAGAGGTAAGCCATTTAGGACAGCGATGAGGAGGAATTTCTTCACCCAGAGAGTGGTGAACCTGTGGAATTCTCTACCACAGAAGGCAGTTGAGGCCAAGTCTGTAAATATATTCAAGAAGGAGTTAGATATATTTCTTAAGGCTAAAGGTATCAAGGGATATGGGGAGAAGGCAGGGACAGGGTACTGAGTTTGAATGATCAGCCATGATGTCATTGGCCCAGAAATTAAACATGGATGGTTCCTGCAGGGGTAAGGATTCCCCGCGATATCGCACTCCGCGCCTACCTTTTTGCTCCGGGCCCACACGAACTTTAGTTTCAAAGGCTCTCTCTGTTGGAACCGTGCAGTGCTTGCGTGATCCAGAGGCGCAATTAGTTTGTGCGAGCTCTGGGATCACGTGATTCAGTTAGAGCCAATGGCAGCACACCATCTTTCATTCATAGTTTTGACGGCAAGAGCTGTCAAAGCTATGAATACTACAAACCCCCAAAAGAACAGCTAAACCTCAATTAAATTTTAAAAAAAAGCCATCACATTAATAAAATAAGTATAGTTAAATAAATTAACCACTTTAAACAAAAAATTAAATTTTTGAAAAAATTTAAAATCTTTTTAGAAGTTATAAAAATAAACTTACCTTTCTTTAAAGTCTCTAAAAAAGATAAACCTGTTGAAAATTTTTTAAAATAACACTTAATTAACTACTTACCTTGTTAAAAGGGCGTCCTACGCCTGCTTTCTTTGTGTGTAAAATCTTCACCACTTACCTGCGCGTTCAAAGCTGAAAAAAAACCTAAGTGCACTGCGTGCGCGCAGCCTGTAGCACACACGCGGTTCACTTAGGAACCGCCCCCTTTTGAATTCACGCAGTGCATGCAGGAAACCGGCAATTCGGGATCTAATACGCGAGAGTACACAGTGCGTACTCTCGCGTATTAGGTTTAATTTTCGGGCCATTAAATGGCGGAGCAGGCTCGAGGGGCCGAATGGCCTACTCCTGCTCCTATCTTCGATGTTTCTATGAATGGGACTGACTGGATTGCCCTACAGAGAGCTGGCACGGACTCGATGGGCCGAATGGCCTCCTTCTGCGCCGTTATGACTCTCTGACTCTGAGTGCTTTGGGAAGTCCTGACAGCATGGAAGATGCTATAAGAAATGCTAGTCCTTGCTTTCTTTTCAAGGTGCAATCTCTAGGGGTTGTTTTAGGAGTCTTAGCCACTAGTAGCACAAGACTGAAATTCAAACGCATGCTGCCTGTGATATTCCAACCATTCATTTTACTGGTGAAAAATCTGCTACCCAAACTTGCCAGCTATGTTACAGGCTGGCAAGGCACCTTGCCATTGGCACGCACCCGTAGAAGTAGCTGCCATGACATTTGGGTAAGAGTGCCAATGGCTTTGTAAATGTGAAGAAACAGCATCAGTTGGTTCTGGAGTTGATTGCATCACTGGGTGCAATGAGAATGCCAGAATGCTGATTGGGGACAGCCTGCTCCCTCCAATTGGTAGATCATTCTCACCTTTACACTGGGGGGATCCACCTCCGACTGATGAATCACCTATCCCTTATCACTCTTCATTGGATGTGTCTATTCGCAACACCAAAGTTCTGATTGGTCACCTTGGATGACGAGACCTGATTTCTGATTGGTCCCCTTGGAGGACAAGACACACCCAGCAGTTTCTCTGGAATCTGTAATTAGATCCTGCCTGCCTACGTAATCAGTTACTTTGCAAAGTGTAATTCGCGCCAGGCTCCAGACAGAACAGAGCTCACATAGAACAGGGCTCACCCTCGCAGGTTAAGACCTTCTCCACCACCCCGCCCCCCCGCCACCCTCCTGCCCAAGTTCCTGACCTCCTCCACCCCCCCCCCCCCCACCAAGTTCCTGACTTGATGGGGGGGAGGAGGTCACGATGGGACTTTGTGTGTGGGTCACGAATTATCCCTGTCACGGAAGGTGCCTGTCACTTTAATTCTCCGCTCCACTCCACTCTGACCTCACCGTCCTCGGCCTCTTACACTGTTCCAACGAAGCTCAACGTAAGCTCGAGGAACAGCACCTCATCTTTCGATGAGGCACTTTACAGCCTTCTGGACTCAACAATCGAGTTCAACAATTTCAGATCATAACCTCGGCCCCTATTTTTTCAGATGGCAGCTGTTGATGATTCTGCCATTCCCATGTACACCTCTTCTAGACCCATCTTTTGTTTCTTAACTTGTCCCATTACCATCTCCTTTTGCCTTGCACCATCATCCCTTTTGTCTTTTAATCTCTCCTGCCTTCCACCCTATCACAGACCTTCCTTTTGTTCTTTCCTCCCCTCCCCCTTTCTCTGCCCCGGCACCTGCTTAAAAACCTCTTCCATCTCCAGCTTTTTCTAGCTCTGATGACGGGTCATCGACCTGAAACGTTAACTCTGTTTCTCTCTCCACAGATGCTGCCTGACCTGCTGAGTATATTCAGCATTTTCTGTTTTTATTTCAGATTTCCAGCATCCGCAGTAATTTGCTTTTGCACTCACTGTGAGTAATGGACCCAGAGTGACACACTCACCGTGAACAATAGACCCAGAGTGACACACTCACTGTGAACAATAGAACCAGAGTGACACACTCACCGTGAACAATAGACCCAGAGTGGCAGACTCACTGTGAACAATAGACCCAGAGTGACACACTCACCGTGAACAATAGACCCAGAGTGACACACTCACTCTGAGTAATGGACCCAGAGTGACACACTCACCGTGTGCAATAGACCCAGAGTGACACACTCACCGTGAACAATAGACCCAGAGTGACACACTCACTGTGAACAATAGAACCAGAGTGACACACTCACTGTGAACAATAGACCCAGAGTGACACACTCACCATGAACAATAGACCCAGAGTGACACACTCACTCTGAGTAATGGACCCAGAGTGACACACTCACCGTGAACAATAGACCCAGAGTGGCAGACTCACTGTGAGTAATGGACCCAGAGTGACACACTCACCATGAACAATAGACCAGGTGTGACACACTCACTGTGAACAATAGACCCAGAGTGACACACTCACTGTGAACAATAGACCCAGAGTGACACACTCACTGTGAACAACAGACCCGGAGTGACACACTCATCATGAACAATAGACCCAGAGTGACACACTCACTGTGAACAATAGACCCAGAGTGACACACTCACCGTGAACAATAGACCCAGAGTGACACACTCACTGTGAACAATAGACCCGGAGTGACACACTCATCATGAACAATAGACCCAGAGTGACACACTCAGTGTGAACAATAGACCCAGAGTGACACACTCACTGTGAACAATAGACCCGGAGTGACACACTCATCATGAACAATAGACCCAGAGTGACACACTCACTGTGAACAATAGACCCAGAGTGACACACTCACTGTGAGTAATGGACCCAGAGTGACACACTCACCGTGAACAATAGACCCGGAGTGACACACTCATCATGAACAATAGACCCAGAGTGACACACTCACTGTGAACAATAGACCCAGAGTGACACACTCACTGTGAACAATAGACCCAGAGTGACACACTCACCGTGAACAATAGACCCAGAGTGACACACTCACTGTGAACAATAGACCCAGAGTGACACACTCACCGTGAACAATAGACCCAGAGTGACACACTCACCATGAACAATAGACCCAGAGTGACACACTCACCATGAACAATAGACCCAGAGTGACACACTCACTGTGAACAATAGAGCCAGAGTGACACACTCACTGTGAGTAATGGACCCAGAGTGACACACTCACCGTGAACAATAGACCCAGAGTGACACACTCACCATGAACAATAGACCCAGAGTGACACACTCACTGTGAGTAATGGACCCAGAGTGACACACTCACTGTGAACAATAGACCCAGAGTGACACACTCACTGTGAACAATAGACCCAGAGTGACACACTCACCGTGATCAATGGACCCAGAGTGACATACTCTGGCTAACCGTGGCTAACAACAAGTTAAAGATAGTATTAGATTAAAGGAATGGGCTTACAAATGTTGCCAAAAAGAGTAGTAAGCCTGAGGATTGGGAGGATTTTAGAATTTAGCAAAGGAAGACCAAGAATTCGATGGAGAGAAAATAGAATAAGAATAAACTAGCAAGAGACATAAAAACAGAGTGTAAATGTTTCTATAAATATGTAAAAAGGAAGAGATTAGTGAAAGTAAACACGGGTCCCTTACAGGCAGAGACAGGAGAAATTATAATTTTTTTTATTCGTTCCTGGGATCTGGGCATCGCTGGCAAGGCCAGCATTTATTGCCCATCCCTAATTGCCCTTGAAAAGGTGGTGGTGAGCCGCCGCCTTGAACCGCTGCAGTCCGTGTGGTGAAGGTGCTCCCACAGTGCTGTTAGGGAGGGAGTTCCAGGATTTTGACCCAGCGACAATGAAGGAACGGCGATATATTTCTAAGTCAGGATGGTGTGTGACTTGGAGGGAAACTTGGAGGTGGTGGTGTTCTCATGTGCCTGCTGCCCTTGTCCTTCTAGGTGGTAGAGGTCGCGGGTTTTGGAGGTGCTGTCGAAGAAGCCTTGGCGAGTTGCTGCAGTGCATCTTGTAGATGGTACACACTGCAGCCACAGTGCGCCGGTGGTGGAGGGAGTGAATGTTTAAGGTAGTGAATGGGGTGCTAATCAAGTGGGCTGCTTTATCCTGGATAGTGTCAAGCTTGTTGGAGCTGCACTCATCCAGGCAAGTGGAGAGTATTCCATAATGGAGAATAAGGAAATGGCTGAGTCATGGAAGAAGACACAAAGTATTTGTCTAATGTCTCTGCCAAAATTAATGGGACTAAAAGCCGACAAATCCCCTGGACCTGATGGAGTCTAGTGAGAATGAGGAACTGAAAGAAATAGTACTGGAGAAATGAATGGGACTAAAAGCGGACAAATCCCCTGGATGTGATGGCCTACACCCTAGGGTTCTAAAAGAGATGACTGCAGAGATAGTGGATGCATTGGTTTTGATCTTACAGAAATCCCTAGATTCTGGAACGGTCCCCGCGCATTGGAAGGTAGCAAATGTAATCCTGCTATTCAAGAAAGGAGGGAGAAAACGTGGAACTATAGACGAGTTAGCCTGACATCAGTAGTAGGGAAAATGCTAGATTCTATTATTAGGGACGTGGTAACAGGGCACTTAGAAAATCATAATATGATTGGGCAGAGTTAACACAGATTTATGAAAGGGAAATCGTGTTTGACAAATCTGTTAAGAGTTTTTTGAGGTTGTAACTAGTAGGGTAGATAAGGGGGAACCAGTGGATGTGGTGTATTTGGATTTTCAGAAAGCATTCGATAAGGTGCCACGCAAGAGGATGTTACACAAAATTAGGGCTCATGGAATTGGGGGTAATATATTAGCATGGATTGAGGATTGGTTAATGGACAGAAAACAGAGAGTAGGAATAAACGGTTCATTTTTGGGTTGGCAGGCTGTAACTACTGGGGTACCGCAAGGATCAGTGCTTGGGCCTCAGCTATTCACAATCTATATCAATGACTTAGATGAGAGGACCGAGTGTAATGTATCCAAGTTTGCTGATGATACAAAGCTAAGAGGGAAAGTAAGTTGTGAGGAGGATGCAAAAAGGCTGCAAAGGGATATAAACAGATTAAGTGAGTGGGCAAGAACATGGCAGATGGAATATAATGTGGAGAAATGTAAAAGTTATCCACTTTTGTAGGATAAATAGAAAAGCAGAATATTTTTTAAAAGGTGAGAGGTTGGGAAATGTTGGTGTTCAGAAGGATTTGGGTGCCCTTGTCCAGGTATCCCTGAAAGTTAACATGCAGGTACAGCAAGCAATTAGGAAAGCAAATGGTATGTTAGCCTTTATTACAAAAGGATTTGCGTATAAGAGTAAAGAAGTCTTACTGCAATTATATAGGGCCCTGGTGAGACTACATCTGGAGTATTGTGTACAGTTTTGGTCTCCTTCCCGAAGGAAGGATATACTTGCCTTAGAGGGAGTGCAACTAAGGTTCACCAGACTGGTTCCTGGGACGGGGAGATTGTCCAATGAGGAGAGATTGAGTAGACTAGGCCTATGTTCCCTAGAATTTAGAAGAATGAGAGGTGATCTCATTGAAACATATAAAATTCTTACAGGGCTTGACAGGGCTGATATAGGGAGGATGTTTCCCCTGGCTGGGGAGTCTAGAACTGGGGGTCAGAGTCTCAGAATAAGGGGTCGGCCATTTAGGACTGAGATGAGGAGAAATTTCTTCACCCAAAGGGTTATGAATCTTTGGAATGCTCTACCCCAGAGGTCTGTGGATTCTCAGTCGTTGAGTATATGCAAGACAGAGATCGATAGATTTTTGGATATTAAGGGAATCAAGAGATATAGGGATAATGCGGGAAGGCGGAGTTGAGGTAGAAGATCAGCCATGATCTCATTGAATGGCGGAGCAGGCTCGAGGGGCCGAATGGCCGACTCCTGCTCCTATTTCTTACATTCTTATGGCCTACACCGGTTCCTATGTTCCTGGAATCTTGACTGTCACAACATAATTTTCAGCCTCTTAAATTACTTGGAGCACCTCACTCTGCCAGCCACGTGTAAAATCGGAAATCAAAATGCCTCTGTTCCATCTCTGCTACATGAAAAGGGCGATAGTGTAGCCTGTTTTTGAAGCAATGTTTGATTTTTTTCTTCAAATGCCAGCCTTCCATTCTCTCCCTTGAGTGCTCAGGATTTTGTCATTGATCCCTGGGCTCTCAGCTGAAAATCAATACTCGCAGAATTTGATAAAAATGTGTTAGATTTGTATTTATTTTTCTTCAGAACCACACGCACACAATAATTAAATAGTGTTTGCTGAAATGTCAGATACAAACGGTCTGTATTTCGAGCCGCGTTGCATGAAACTGTTTAGCTTGGCCACCACAGGTAATGAATAAAGAGCGACAAACAGAATAGTCAGGAGATTGCTGGGATGTTGGCAGAGACGAGAGGCAGTTGGACAGCAGGTGTGTGAGAAGTTGCCCTTTGACTATGTGCTGTTGTTCCTGTCGGACATGAGCTACGCCTATACGGTGAAAACAGACAACTCTGTGAGCTTGTCCCTGTGAGATACTTTATTTCTTGCTCAGTTTTCCCGTGTCGTGTTGGCTTTATAGATGTGAATTTAGATTGACAGGGCTGGCATTATTGAAAGGGCTCTATGGAAGGACTGTGCTGAAGGTGTACTGTGAAAAAGAGATGCTACCCTGTTACCTAGTCCCCGTGTTGTGCTGATTCAGGCTCCACCTGACCATCGTTAACAGGCTTCAATCACGAAACACTTTCCACTGTGGCAGAAATAGCTGCAGATCTTTAGCAATGTCTTCAGTTGGGTAGCCAACCCATCAGGATTGTCCTGGAGTCTCCAAGAATTGAAGATTAATCTGCAGGTCACTGCTGGAAGAAACCCATGAGTAAAATCATAAACGCATTAAAAACCAATCATTTTCTTTCAACGCTTTTGTTTGTTAGTTATAAAAATGTTGGAGTTGGGAAAGAAAAGGCTGTTTGACTGACAGTCAACAATCATCCAATCGGACAACGACCAGCCTGTTCGCTTTCTAATTGGCCGAGGGAGGGCGGTGCGGCGTGCAAATGGACATGTTGGGCGACCAATGGCAGGAGCGTGGGGGCGGAGCAGTTGGAGGGAGGAGGGCATGTGATGAAACGTCCAAGGTTACATCCAGCCAGATTTGGCAACCCTACCTTCAGTGTCCAAGCAGAAGGCCCCAAACCATCCCATACTGGTCTGGAATGAGAGAGGCACTGTGGCCCTGTTCCTCTCCAGCTGTTGTCACCAGTGCACTTCAGCGAGCATATGCTTATATTCAAGGTGTCCTGCACACCGAACAGGCTGGAGATAATTGTGTCCTAGGCTTCGGCCGCCTTACAGCTGCTGTTTGATGGAGGTCCCAGTCATTTCCTTTCTGGAACTCCCTTGTGCAAGCATTCACACTGTTTGGACCACCTCTCCTAACAGCTACGAATCGGCATTCTGGTACAGCTGCTCCCATTTATTATACACAATGCCAGGACCATTGAGGAGCTACTTGGATTGCGGTGGGTCTCTGATCGTCCTTACAGTTTTTAATCCATCCATTTATTTCTGATGAACAGAAAATCAAAGGTAGCGAATTCCCAAAACACAGTCCTGGTGGGCATGCATCCTGCTGGGAGAACAAGTTTATAAAATAAGTCCTAGAGTCCAAAAGGAGGGGCAGGTTTCTCTCTCTTACACACAGGTTTCTCTCTCTTACACACAGGTTTCTCTCACTCTTACACACAGGTTTCTCTCTCTCTTACACACAGGTTTCTCTCTCTCTTACACACAGGTTTCTCTCTCTTACACACAGGTTTCTCTCTCTCTTACACACAGGTTTCTCTCTCTTACACTCAGGTTTCTCTCTCTTACACACAGGTTTCTCTCTCTTACACACAGGTTTCTCTCTCTTACACACAGGTTTCTCTCTCTCTTACACACAGGTTTCTCTCTCTCTTACACACGTTTCTCACTCTCTTACACACAGGTTTCTCTCTCTTACACACAGGTTTCTCTCTCTTACAGGTTTCTCACTCTTACACAGGTTTCTCTCACTCTTACACACAGGTTTCTCTCACTCTTACACACAGGTTTCTGTCACTCTTACACACAGGTTTCTCACTCTTACACAGGTTTCTCTCACTCTTACACACAGGTTTCTGTCACTCTTACACACAGGTTTCTCTCTCTTACACGCAGGTTTCTCACACTCTTACAGACAGGTTTCTCTCTCTTACACACAGGTTTCTCTCTCTTACACACAGGTTTCTCTCTCTTACACACAGGTTTCTCTCTCTTACACACAGGTTTCTCTCTCTCTTACACACAGGTTTCTCTCTCTCTTACACACAGGTTTCTCTCTCTTACAGACAGGTTTCTCTCTCTTACACACAGGTTTCTCCCTCTCTTACACACAGGTTTCTCTCTCTCTTACACACAGGTTTCTCTCTCTTACACACAGGTTTCTCTCTCTCTTACACACAGGTTTCTCTCTCTCTTACACACAGGTTTCTCTCTCTTACACACAGGTTTCTCTCTCTCTTACACACAGGTTTCTCTCTCTCTTACACACAGGTTTCTCTCTCTTACACACAGGTTTCTCTCTCTCTTACACACAGGTTTCTCTCTCTCTTACACACAGGTTTCTCTCTCTTACAGACAGGTTTCTCTCTCTTACACACAGGTTTCTCCCTCTCTTACACACAGGTTTCTCACACTCTTACACACAGGTTTCTCTCTCTTACACACAGGTTTCTCTCTCTCTTACACACAGGTTTCTCTCTCTCTTACACACAGGTTTCTCTCACTCTTACACACAGGTTTCTCTCTCTTACACACAGGTTTCTCTCTCTCTTACACACAGGTTTCTCTCTCTCTTACACACAGGTTTCTCTCACTCTTACACACAGGTTTCTCTCTCTTACAGACAGGTTTCTCTCTCTTACACACAGGTTTCTCCCTCTCTTACACACAGGTTTCTCTCTCTCTTACACACAGGTTTCTCTCACTCTTACACACAGGTTTCTCTCTCTTACACACAGGTTTCTCTCTCTTACACACAGGTTTCTCTCTCTTACACACAGGTTTCTCTCTCTTACACACAGGTTTCTCTCACTCTTACACACAGGTTTCTCTCTTACACACAGGTTTCTCTCTCTTACACACAGGTTTCTCTCTCTTACACACAGGTTTCTCTCACTCTTACACACAGGGCAACACGGTGGCATAGCGGTTAGCACTGGTGCCTCACAGCGCCAGGGACCTGGGTTCGAATCTGACCTCGGGTGACTGTCTGTGTGGAGTTTGCACATTCTCCCCGTGTCTGTGTGGGTTTCCTCCGGGTGCTCCGGTTTCCTCCCACAGTCCAAAAATGTGTGGGTTAGGTTGATTTGGCTATGATAAATTGACCCTTAGTGTTAGGGGGGATTAAATATGTGGGGTTATGGGGATAGGATGGGATATGTTAGGGGGAATTAAATACGTGGGGTTACGGGGGTAGGGTGGGATATGTGTACTGTGGGGATTAAAGCAGGGACAGGGTACTGGATTTGGATGATCAGCCATGATCGTATTGAATGGCGGAGCAGGCTCGACGGGCCGAATGGCCTACTCCTGCTCCTAGATTCTATGTTTCTATGTTTCTCTCTCTTACACACAGGTTTCTCTCTCTTACACACAGGTTTCTCTCTCTCTTACACACAGGTTTCTCTACCTTACACACAGGTTTCTCTCTCTCTTACACACAGGTTTCTCTCTCTCTTACACACAGGTTTCTCTCTCTCTTACACACAGGTTTCTCTCTCTCTTACACACAGGTTTCTCTCTCTCTTACACACAGGTTTCTCTCACTCTTACACACAAGTTTCTCTCACTCTTACACACAGGTTTCTCTCTCTCTTACACACAGGTTTCTCTCTCTTACACACAGGTTTCTCTCTCTCTTACACACAGGTTTCTCTCACTCTTACACACAGGTTTCTGTCACTCTTACACACAGGTTTCTGTCACTCTTACACGCAGGTTTCTCACACTCTTACACTCAGGTTTCTCTCTCTCTTACACACAGGTTTCTCTCTCTCTTACACACAGGTTTCTCTCTCTCTTACACACAGGTTTCTCTCTCTCACACACAGGTTTCTCTCTCTCACACACAGGTTTCTCTCTCTCACACACAGGTTTATCTCTTACACACAGGTTTCTCTCTCTTACACACAGGTTTCTCTCACTCTTACACACAGGTTTATCTCTTACACACAGGTTTCTCCCTCTCTTACACACAGGTTTCTCTCTCTTTTACACACAGGTTTCTCTCTCTCTTACACACAGGTTTCTCTCACTCTTACACACAGGTTTCTCTCTCTTACACACAGGTTTCTCTCTCTCTTACACACAGGTTTCTCTCTCTCTTACACACAGGTTTCTCTCTCTCTTACACACAGGTTTCTCTCTCTTACACACAGGTTTCTCTCTCTCTTACACACAGGTTTCTCTCTCTCTTACACACAGGTTTCTCTCTCTCTTACACACAGGTTTCTCACTCTTACACACAGGTTTCTCATTCTTACACTCAGGTTTCTCACACTCTTACACACAGGTTTCTCATTTACACTCAGGTTTCTCTCACTCTTACAAGCAGGTTTCTCTCTCTTACACACAGCTTTCTCACACTCTTACACACAGGTTTCTCATTTACACTCAGGTTTCTCTCACTCTTACAAGCAGGTTTCTCTCTCTTACACACAGCTTTCTCACACTCTTACACACAGGTTTCTCTCTCTTACACACAGGTTTCTCTCTCTTACACACAGGTTTCTCTCACTCTTACACACAGGTTTCTCTCTCTCTTACACACAGGTTTCTCTCTCTTACACACAGGTTTCTCTCTCTCTTACACACAGGTTTCTCTCTCTCTTACACACAGGTTTCTCTCTCTCACACACAGGTTTCTCTCTCTCACACACAGGTTTCTCTCTCTTACACACAGGTTTCTCTCTCTTACACACAGGTTTCTCTCACTCTTACACACAGGTTTATCTCTTACACACAGGTTTCTCTCTCTCTTACACACAGGTTTCTCTCTCTCTTACACACAGGTTTCTCTCTCTTACACACAGGTTTCTCTCTCTCTTGCACACAGGTTTCTCTCTCTCTTACACACAGGTTTCTCTCTCTTACACACAGGTTTCTCACTCTTACACACAGGTTTCTCTCTCTTACACACAGGTTTCTCTCTCTTACACACAGGTTTCTCTCTCTTACACACAGGTTTCTCATTCTTACACTCAGGTTTCTCACACTCTTACACACAGGTTTCTCATTTACACTCAGGTTTCTCTCACTCTTACAAGCAGGTTTCTCTCTCTTACACACAGGTTTCTCTCTCTTACACACAGGTTTCTCTCTCTTACACACAGGTTTCTCTCTCTTACACACAGGTTTCTCTCACTCTTACACACAGGTTTCTCTCTCTTACACACAGGTTTCTCTCTCTCTTACACACAGGTTTCTCTCTCTTACACACAGGTTTCTCTCTCTTACACACAGGTTTCTCTCTCTCACACACAGGTTTCTCTCACTCTTACACACAGGTTTCTCTCTCTCTTACACACAGGTTTCTCTCTCTTACACACAGGTTTCTCTCTCTTACACACAGGTTTCTCTCTCTTACACACAGGTTTCTCTCTCTCTTACACACAGGTTTCTCTCTCTTACACACAGGTTTCTCTCTCTTACACACAGGTTTCTCTCACTCTTACACACAGGTTTCTCTCTCTTACACACAGGTTTCTCTCTCTCTTACACACAGGTTTCTCTCACTCTTACACACAGGTTTCTCTCTCTCTTACACACAGGTTTCTCTCTCTTACACACAGGTTTCTCTCACTCTTACACACAGGTTTCTCTCTCTCTTACACACAGGTTTCTCTCTCTCTTACACACAGGTTTCTCTCTCTCTTACACACAGGTTTCTCTCACTCTTACACACAGGTTTCTCTCTCTCTTACACACAGGTTTCTCTCACTCTTACACACAGGTTTCTCTCACTCTTACACACAGGTTTCTCACTCTTACACACAGGTTTCTCTCTCTTACACACAGGTTTCTCTCTCTCTTACACACAGGTTTCTCTCTCTCTTACACACAGGTTTCTCACACTCTTACACACAGGTTTCTCTCTCTCTTACACACAGGTTTCTCTCTCTCTTACACACAGGTTTCTCACACTCTTACACACAGGTTTCTCTCACTCTTACACACAGGTTTCTCACTCTTACACACAGGTTTCTCTCTCTTACACACAGGTTTCTCTCTCTCTTACACACAGGTTTCTCTCTCTTACACACAGGTTTCTCTCTCTCTTACACACAGGTTTCTCACACTCTTACACACAGGTTTCTCTCACTCTTACACACAGGTTTCTCACTCTTACACACAGGTTTCTCTCTCTTACACACAGGTTTCTCTCTCTCTTACACACAGGTTTCTCTCTCTCTTACACACAGGTTTCTCTCTCTCTTACACACAGGTTTCTCTCTCTCTTACACACAGGTTTCTCTCTCTCTTACACACAGGTTTCTCTCTCTCTTACACACAGGTTTCTCTCTCTCTTACACACAGGTTTCTCTCTCTCTTACACTCAGGTTTCTCTCTCTCTTACACACAGGTTTCTCTCTCTCTTACACACAGGTTTCTCTCTCTCTTACACACAGGTTTCTCTCTCTCTTACACACAGGTTTCTCTCTCTCTTACACACAGGTTTCTCTCTCTCTTACACACAGGTTTCTCTCTCTCTTACACACAGGTTTCTCTCACTCTTACACACAGGTTTCTCTCTCTCTTACACACAGGTTTCTCTCTCTCTTACACACAGGTTTCTCTCTCTCTTACACACAGGTTTCTCTCTCTCTTACACACAGGTTTCTCTCTCTCTTACACACAGGTTTCTCTCTCTCTTACACACAGGTTTCTCTCTCTCTTACACACAGGTTTCTCTCTCTCTTACACACAGGTTTCTCTCTCTCTTACACACAGGTTTCTCTCTCTTACACACAGGTTTCTCTCTCTTACACAGGTTTCTCTCACTCTTACACACAGGTTTCTCTCACTCTTACACACAGGTTTCTCTCTCTCTTACACACAGGTTTCTCTCACTCTTACACACAGGTTTCTCTCTCTCTTACACACAGGTTTCTCTCTCTCTTACACACAGGTTTCTCTCTCTCTTACACACAGGTTTCTCTCTCTCTTACACACAGGTTTCTCTCACTCTTACACACAGGTTTCTCACACTCTTACACACAGGTTTCTCACACTCTTACACACAGGTTTCTCTCTCTCTTACACACAGGTTTCTCTCTCTCTTACACACAGGTTTCTCTCTCTTACACACAGGTTTCTCTCTCTTACACAGGTTTCTCTCACTCTTACACACAGGTTTCTCTCACTCTTACACACAGGTTTCTCTCTCTCTTACACACAGGTTTCTCTCTCTCTTACACACAGGTTTCTCTCTCTTACACACAGGTTTCTCTCTCTTACACAGGTTTCTCTCACTCTTACACACAGGTTTCTCTCACTCTTACACACAGGTTTCTCTCTCTCTTACACACAGGTTTCTCTCTCTCTTACACACAGGTTTCTCTCTCTTACACACAGGTTTCTCTCACTCTTACACACAGGTTTCTCTCTCTTACACACAGGTTTCTCTCTCTCTTACACACAGGTTTCTCTCTCTTACACACAGGTTTCTCTCTCTTACACACAGGTTTCTCTCTCTCTTACACACAGGTTTCTCTCTCTTACACACAGGTTTCTCTCTCTTACACACAGGTTTCTCTCTCTCTTACACACAGGTTTCTCACTCTTACACACAGGTTTCTCATTCTTACACTCAGGTTTCTCACACTCTTACACACAGGTTTCTCATTTACACTCAGGTTTCTCTCACTCTTACAAGCAGGTTTCTCTCTCTTACACACAGCTTTCTCACACTCTTACACACAGGTTTCTCACTTACACTCAGGTTTCTCACACTCTTACACGCAGGTTTCTCACACTGGAGCCATTTCTCGATGCATCAGTCATGCGAAACGGTACTACCAAAATGAAATGTACCTGATGTTATAAATCTGGTGCCAATAGGGACCCACTTTTTGCTGCCTCTTCCTGTGTACCCCTGGGGCTCCTAATCCTGGACAAGTGCATTGGGTTCAATGTGTCTGGGCTGGCATCAGACAACACGGATATCACTATACACCATGCATGCACATCTCTCACAAGGAGAGCAGCACATGGCACTCAGTCTCCCAATTTCTGGAGTCCAACACACATGCAGACACACAGTCCTCCCGCAACCAGCACCACCGAATAAACAAATTGATTCATCATTGCAATTTGTGGGATCTTGCTTTGCAGACAATTGTTGCGACATTTGCTTCCATAGCAACACTTCAAAGTAATTCATTGTATTTGGAGGTCCTGGAGTTATCTCTGTGAGACATGATGAAGACGTAATATATAAATGCAGCTCTGTATTATATACTTAGCTGCCTATTTTCCAAGCCAACAAATAGCAACCATTTTCATTCCCACTGATTTTCAATTAATTTAAGCCACTCAGGCAGTGGCAACTTGATGCTATTTAATTTTTTTCTGCCTTAATGAGTGAGAACGACCTGTTTAAGCTGTGCAGATAATGTGACGTACTGCACTAGCTCACTAGTAGCACAGACCAGCTAATCACTCATAGCTGTACCATGTGTTAGCAAAGCTTTCACATTTACTTTCTATATTGATTTTGTTCTGGTACACATAACAACAGGCTATGTATTGCCTAAAGCATGTCAGCAGTAATATAATGCAGTCCAAGTGTAGCACATACAGGTGCTTGCATAAGGGATCTAAAATGTCAGAAAATGCCAGACTTATTTAAGCCCCTAATAACTGTCTCGAATGGTGTTTTTAGTCCATTAGCAGTAAACATTTATTGTTGAGTTGAATCTGTGACTAGGTGTTGACACTGTCAGACCAAGCTTAATGCCAAGTGTGTTGTTCTCAGCTTGGCATTAAGTCACTATAATTAACTAAAATTTAAAAATAGACATCCGTTGCCAGACCTGTATATGAATCGGGCTTGAATTCTGTCTCCCACTCTCTGTAGCCCAACTCAAACCCCAACTTCTGTCCTGACACGGGCTCTAATCCCCACCCTGTCTCTATAGTCCGAATGAGCTCTGAATTGCCCCGTCTATATCCCTGTCACCTACCTAGACTCGAATTCCAATGGGACGCAAACCCTTGTTGCCAATCCTGGGCTGCAAAAGCAGCCGATGACGTTCTCCTCAAGCATCGTTTGGTGATCAGGTGAAGGCAGCGCTTGAAATCTTCAAGAAACGCCAGCAGTTTGTTGGTAGGAAGAATGAGGAGAGGCAATATAAACTAAAGGGTACAGTTCTAAAGGGGGTGCATGAACAGAGAGACCTGGGAGTATATGTGCATAGGTCGTTGAAAGTGGCAGGGCAGGTTGAGAAAGCGGTTAAAAAAGCATCCGGGATCCTGGGCTTCATAAATAGAGGCATTGAGTACAAAAGCAAGGAAGTTATGATGAACCTTTATAAAACACTGGTTCAACCTCAACTGGAGTACTGTGTCCAATTCTGGGCACCGCACTTTAGGAAGGATGTGAAGGCCTTAAAGAGAGGGTGCAGAAAAGATTTACAAGAATGGTTCCAGGGATGAGGGACTTCAGTTATGTGGATAGACTGGAGAAGCTGGGTTGTTCTCCTCAGAGCAGAGAAGGTTGAGAGGAGATTTGATAGAGGTGTTCAAAATCATGAGGGGTCTGGACAGAGTAGATAGAGAGAAACTGTTCCTATTGGTGGAAGGGTCGAGAACCAGAGGACACAGATTTAAGGTGATTGGCAGAGAACCAAAGGCGACATGAGGAAAAACTTTTTTTACGCAGCGAGTGGTTAGGATCTGGAATGCACTGCCTGAAAGGGTGATGGAGGCAGATTCAATCACGGCTTTCAAAAGGGAGTTGGATAAGTAGCTGAAGGAAAAATATTTGCAGGGCTACGGGGAGGGCTTTAAAAGTCAACTATGTCATGGGGGCTAGAATCATCGGCAAGTCCTTTTGCTTTTAACAACAATCTGATGGCTTTCATGATCATTTTGATGGTGCCAGTACAAAAATGACCAGCTTTATTGAATTCAATTTCACAACTTGTCAGGGTGAGATTTCAACTCATGGGCCCCGATATTAATCTGAAGGCGGCTTCTTGTTGGTGGGGGGAGGGATGGATTTGTGTGGGTCAAGTCAGCCGGTCAGAATCTGCGGTCGCAACTGAATCGAAGCAATAAATTTTGACTTCCAGGTTTTGCGTCTCCAAGTTATGCAGCGGGCATGATGCGCACCCACATGACTCGATCTCCGCTGTCTTTAAAGGGACAATGTAGAAATCGAAATTGCAGGAGCCAGGAGGTGTTTACAATGGATGGTGCACAGAGAGCAAGGGCAGCACCCAAATGTAATGATGCCTCACTGGAATTCCTGCTGGCTGCAGTCAGGAGGAGGAGGATGGACAGACTTCTCCCCAGCAATGGGAGCAAGAAATCTGTGGCTGTCACCAGGAAGGTGTGGTTGGAGGTAGCTGAGGAGGTCAGCAGCAGGGGCGTCATGCCCAGGTCTTGGATGCAGTGTAGGAAGTGGTTTAATGACCTCAGCAGGTCAGGAAAAGTGAGCACATTTGGTGATTCAACACATCCTGTGCTTTAAGCCCACCCCTTTCGCTCTGTCTTGCGAAGTGTTCTCCACCACATCGCTCCTCACACAAACTCAACTTTCAGCAGCACCCAGCCGTCACTTTCTATGCACTTCATCACCTCTCCATTTATCCATCCACTGCTGCCACTCACCCCAATCCTTATGCAATGTGATGCATCTGTCTCCTCGTCTCCCTCACCGATGGCACAGCATCCATCGGGTGAAGACCTGACCTTCACTCATTCCCAGGTCTGTTTTTCGCCCCTTGTAGGAGAAGATAATGCAAAGAAGAGGGAGAGGACTGAAGGTGACCCACCAAAAATAGTCCAGCTCACTGATGCAGGAGAGGGATGACGTAATAAAGACTCACTATGCACTTGAACATAAAGCAAGGCTTTAATCAACTTGTAACAAAACATGGAGGTCTAGTTAGCAGTCACTAGCTTCCTGTTTCCAGATTGTCTCTCCCCAAGGTGGGCCCATGCCTGAGTATTTATACTCCCTGGACGGCGCCCCAGCTGGCCACCCAGTAGTACTTCGAGTTGTTACTTGCGATTTATGACATTCTTCCTCCCTAAAAGGTTTGGAAGTCCAGTCTTCCTTTAACGGACTAGGCGGACCAGAAATAGCCGCAGACGTTTAGCTCTCTGCTTGTGACTGGAAGGCACGTCTCCCCGGACCGTGTCCTGGTCCCTGGGTCGCTTGGCCCGTACCGGTAAGTCAGTAGAGTCCACGTCATCTTGATCATCCTGTGGAGGACTGGGAATATCATGACTCCGGGTGCGGGTCCCCACAGGTGCTGAGCTGGCCTCATCCCGGGTCGTGGCTGGAGATTGTCCGGCGTCCTGGTTTCGGGTGGCCATCCTACGGGGAGCGTCCAGCTCCCTGAGTTGATCCGGTAGCGTTGCCGGCAGATCCCCCGATGTCCCAGGCGGGGCGTCATTTTCATAGGGGTGCGGAGTGTTGATATCATTGTCGGGGGATCCTTCATCATTCGGGCCCGTGTGACCGGTTGGGCAGGGAGCCAGATCTCGGAGTGAGACGGTGGTCTCCCGGCCATCAGGGTACCGTACGTGCGCATACGTGGGGTTTACCTCCGTTAACTCCACCTCGTCAACGAGAGGGTCGTTTTTGGCAGACCGGACGAACGTCCGGAGTAGCACCGGGCCTGGAGCCACCAACCATGACGGTAGAGACGTCCCATGTGTAGAGCGACGCCGGAATTTGAAGAATCGCTCATGAGGCGTGACATTAGTAGATGTGGAGAGAAGAGACCTGATAGAGTGTAACGCGTCGGGGAGCACCGTTTCCCACTGCTGGTCCGGCAGGTTGCGTGACCTTAGTGCCAGACGGACAGCGTTCCAGATGATGGCATTGTATCGTTCAACCTGTCCGTTACCGATTGGGTGATATGGTGTCGTCCTACTTGAGGCAATTCCCCGTTGGGAGAGATAACTTTTAAGTTCACTCGACATAAAGGAGGGACCCCGATCAGTGTGGATAAAATTGGCCGTCCCGCAAAGGGAAAAGACCTGATCGAGGCATTTAATTACCGTAGAGGTAAGCATATTAGGGCAGGGGAAGGCGAAGGGAAAGCGTGAATACTCGTCCACCATCGTAAGTAGGTAGGTGTTCCTTGTCGACGAAGGCAATGGCCCTTTAAAGTCTATGCTGAGCCTCTGCATAGGCTGCATTGCATGTATGAGTAAGCCATCTGATGGGCGAAAGAATTGTGGTTTCAATTCTGCACAAATCCTACAGGAGGAGCATGTTTTCTTTACGTCCTCGGTTGAAAATGGTAGATTTTTGGAGCGCACAAAGTGCAACATGCGGGTCACACCAGGATGGCATAAGTCCATATGCAAATCCGCCAGCGTCGACGTTGACATTGAGGAGCAAAATGCCCGTGTGAAGGTATCTGGGGCCACGTTCTGTTTGCCGGGTCGGTAACAGATAGTATATCCAAAGGCAGCCAGCTCCATCCTCCAGAGTTGAATTTTATTATTTTTGATTTTCGTGCGCCTCCAGTTATCCAACATGAAGGCCACAGAGCGCTGGTCAGTTATAAGCGTAAAATGACGCCGAGCAAGAAAATGACCCCATTGGCGTACAGCCTCGATGATGGCCGTAGCCTCCTTCTCGACGGGGGGGTAATGGAGCTCGCTACCCTGCAAGGTTCTGGATAGGAATGCCACGGGTCGGCCAACTTGATTCAAGGTAGCGGAGATCGCCACCTCCGATGCATCGCATTCGACCACAAAAGGAAGATTTTCGTCAATGGAGCGAAGCGTGGCTTTCTCCAGCTGTCGTTTGAGGAGGTTGAAGGCAGAAATAGCCGTAGCTTCCAATGGAAAAGACTTCGCATGGAGCAGGGGCTGTATTTTATCGGAGAAGTGTGGTATCCATTTTGCGTAATAAGCAAACATGCCAAGTGCCCGACGAAGAGAGCCGAGGTTCGTCGGGGGAGGGAGCTCCTGAAGTGGACGAAGTCGCTCTGGGTCCGGTTTAATAACACCGTTGCCCACCCAGTAGCCAAGAATGTTCACCGATGGCACCGACTTCACCGATTTGGATTCGTTTAACGTTAAGTGGCGACGGCGGAGTACGTCAAAAAATCTCCGAAGATTGGCGTCATGCTCCTTTTGATCATGGCCGGCAATAGTGATATTGTCTAAATACGGAAAGGTATCCGTCAAGTTCTCTTGCCGGACTAGGCCATCCATGGCCCGTTGGAAGACGGCCACCCCATTGGTGACCCCGAATGGAAGGCGGCGAAACTGGAAAAGCCGACCATTGGCCTCAAAGGCTGTATACTTCTTGTCGGAGTCTTGCAGTGGCACCTGATGGTACGCGCTTTTTAAATCGAAGGTCGAGAATACCTTGTATTTGGCAAGGTTGTTGACCATGTCATCTATGCGTGGCAGCGGGTAGGCATCCAGATCGGTATATAGATTAATAGTCTGCGAATAATCGATACACAGACGTTTATGTTGTTTTAAGGGATTCCTCACGATGACGACCTGAGCCCGCCAGGGAGATGAACATGGCTCGATAATACCGTCGACTAAAAGGCGAGAGATTTCCGCCTCAATAAACGCTCGATCATCTTGGCTAAAGCGCCGCGATTTGGTGGCTATGGGTTTACAGCGGGGGGGAAGATTGGCAAACAGGGAGGGTTCACCGAGTAAGGCCGCCGAGAGTGCACAAAACGGCACCTTAGAAATGGTAAGCTCCAGCCTTGACCCTCCAAACTCAAAAGTGATCTTCTTGTGCTGCTTCTGGAAGTCCTGTCCCAGAAGCACATCGCTGCATAAGTTTGCGAGTACTCCGAGCCGGGTGGAGAGATACGTGCGGCCGTTGAGGATGAGGTTGACCAGACAGAAGCCAGAAGAATTGGTGGTCAGAGTCGTCGGAGCCATTGCAATCTCCCTGTCCGAGGGATAAATGTGCAGTTTTAACCTGTTGACAGCCCGCTTACTAATGAAGCTGTCAGAGCTGCAGGAGTCGATTAGTGCGCTTAGAGTGTGCCCATTTACTGAAACCTTCGTGGCTGCATGGGACAAACTTTGGGGAAAAACAGCCATGATGGGAGGAGGGGCAATTTTCCCTTCGGCAACTGTAGCCTTAACAGTAGTTCTTGGGGAGGAGCAGCTCCATAGATAGCAGCTGTGAAGCTAACAGGAGCTCTCGACCGGTATACTTTAGAGGAGCGGCCTTTCTTGTTAGCAAAGGCCCGTGACTGGCATACCTTGGAAAAGTGTCCTTTCTTGCTGCAATGATTGCAGGTCACATTACGAGCTGGGCAAAATTTTCTGTGATGGCACGCCCCTCCACAAAAGAAACACTTTCTTCCTGATTGCCAGGATGCTGCTAGGGCGGGGTCGTCATCAGCGAAGGCCTCTAGGGTAGGGTCGTCATCTGTTAGAGTAGAGTCAACATCAGTGGGGGCATCCGCTCGAGACCTACCGAAAGACTCATTAAAGGAGATAGCCGCCGCCCGTGCACGTGGTGGGAGATAAGTGTCTGCATTTTTCTTGGCCAAGTCCAAGGAACACGCCTGGTCATAAGCAGCCCGTAAATTGAGGGTTTTATTTTCCAGCAGGCGCTGACGTATAAAAGGGGACGCGATTCCATTGATAAAGGAATCGCGGATTAGTTCCTCTTGATACTGTTCAGCTGAAACTGCTTTAAGGTTACAATCCTTGCTGAGCCTGCGAAGTTTCTGGAGAAATTCATCGAGTGATTCCCCAGGCTGCTGCCGAGTTGTGGCCAGTAGGTGTCGAGCAAAGATTTCATTTGGGGACTTGACATATAGCTGCTGTAAGATTTCGATAGCAGTGTCATAGTCTATACAGTCCTCAATATAATCATACACATGAGGAGACACGTAGTTGATAAGCATTCGTAACTTATTAGGGACATCCGCCCCACATTCTTCAAGAAAGTTGCTAAAGGTACGAAACCAATGCTTCCATACCTTTGCTGCCGCAGGTGCATTCGGGTCCAGGTCGAGACGAGCGGGTCTAAGGAGTTTTTCCATGATGGATCAGTTTCTTGCCCAAGTTCCCTTCTGTGGTTCGAGTTGCAGCTGGTTGTTCCGAATCACCCAAAGCGTGGAGACGATATCAAGTTGATTAAATTGACGTAATAAAGACTCACTATGCACTTGAACATAAAGCAAGGCTTTAATCAACTTGTAACAAAACATGGAGGTCTAGTTAGCAGTCACTAGCTTCCTGTTTCCAGATTGTCTCTCCCCAAGGTGGGCCCATGCCTGAGTATTTATACTCCCTGGACGGCGCCCCAGCTGGCCACCCAGTAGTACTTCCTGAGTTGTTACTTGCGATTTATGACAAGGGATAATGGCAAATGGGGACATGCAAGTGGGAACTCCACTCAAAGCGCTTCCACTTCTCACCCATTGCACCGCGCCCCCTCCCCCCCCCCCCCTCCACCCAGCCAGCACTCAACATGCTGTCTCGTATCCCAATGGCCGAGGCTGCCCCTGCACAGGTGCAGGTGGAGCAGTCTTTGGTGGGGCCCTCAAGCTCCAAAGCCCAGAGGTTGTCGGCCAAAAGCATCTCAGCAGTCAGGGCAGGGAGCTGAGCAGCCTGCCTCTACCTCTGCTGAAGCCACACGGGATTAGGAAGCAAGAAATTAGGAAGGCAAATGGCATGTTGGTCTTTATTGCAAGGGGGTTGGAGTGCAAGATTAAGGAAGTCTTGCTACAATTGTACAGGGCCTTGTTGAGACCATACCTGGAGTACTGTGCACAGTTTTGGTCTCCTTATCTAAGAAGGATATACTTGCCTTAGAGGCGGTGCAACGAAGGTTCACTAGATTGATTCCTGGGATGAGAGGATTGTCCTATAAGGAGAGATTGAGTAGATTGGGCCTATACTCTCTGGAGTTTAGAAGAATGAGAGGTGATCTCATTGAAATATAAGATTCTGAGGGGGATTGACAGGGTAGATGCTGAGAGGTTGTTTCCCCTGGCTGGAGAGTCTAGAACTAGGGGGCATAGTCTCAGGATAAGGGGTTGGCCATTTAAGACTGAGATGAAGAGGAATTTCTTCACTTAGAGGGTTGTGAATCTTTGGAATTCTCTGCCCCAGAGGGCTGTGGATGGTGAGTATATTCAAGGCTGAGATAGATTTTTGGACTCTAGGGGAATCAAGGGATATGGAGACCGGGCGGGAAAGTGGAGTTGAAGTCGAAGATCAGCCATGATCTTATTGAATGGTGGAGCAGGCTCGAGGGGCCGTATGGCCGACTCCTGCTCCTAATTCTTATGTTCTTATGCACCACGTAGAAGTGGTAGGAAGCGTAAGGTACAGAAATTGTAATTCACCATGGGCATGCACATGGGTGTTTGATAAAATGTTATGTTGCTAAGCTTACTTTTTTTATAATGCCACATAAAATTTAATGATTAGCACTATTTCCTCATCTTGTCCATTATTGCGTCCTGAGTGACAACTCGCCCTTTCAGTTATTTCATGATGAATGTCAACAACAACTTATATTTATATAGCGCCTTTAATGTAATAAAACATCCCACGATGCTTCGCAGGAGTGTTATCAAAAAAACCACAGCTTGGTCAAAGAGGTAGGGTTTAAGGAGCATCTTAATACATGAAAGGACCCATTGGGTAGATGTGTGGTTGAACGACAGTTTTGTGTAATGGGAGTGGGGGTGGGCGGGGGTTTGGTGCTGGTGATGCGAGCGGGCTAGAGGATTTCATTTGTGATCCCCTATTTGAATCAGCACTAGCTGAACCTTCACGCTATTTGGGCACCCCGGGCAGCAATGTAGACGGCTGGTCTGGCAATGGATGCCACATCTTCACATTCCTCCTCCTCCTCCTCCTATTCAATGTTCTCCTCATCAGAAGATGAGTGATGAACCCCTTTGTCCTCCTCCACCTGCAATCCTCTCTGCTGTGCAGTGTTGTGCAGAATGCAGCACACCTCCATTATTCTGGAGACCCTCGGTGACGAGTACTGAAGGGCACCTCCAGAACTATCTCGGCACCTGAAGCACATCTTCAACATGCCGATGGCTTGCTCGATGACACACCTGGTGGTCATGTGGCTCTTGTCGTAGTACTCCTGCATCTCATTGGTGGGTTTCCTCACAGGTGTCACAAGCCAAGTTTGAAGGTGGTATCACTTGTCTCCTGAGAGTCTGCTTCCTGGAGCGAAAATGTCTGGAATGTTGGACTGCCGCAGTATGAAGGCATCGTGACCGGTCCCGGGGAACCTGGCGCACACCTGCAACAACCTCTTCTTGTGATTGCAGACCAGCTGTGCATTGATGGATGACTATCCCTTGCAGTTTATAAAAATTCCTGATTGCTGTGGCGGTCCTCGGATTGCCACGTGTGTGCAGTCGCTGGCACCCTGCACCTGGGGGAATCCAGCCAAAGAGGTGAATCTGAATGCCTACTCATTCTGGCTACTGTCATCACAGGGAAAGTTTACATAAGTCGACCCCCTGGCAAACAATCCATCCATCACCTGCCTTATGCATTTGTGTGCAGTGGACTGCAAGACACTTGATGGCCCAGATATTCCGATCCCTACGGGTGAGTATGCGCTGTGTACCCACTCGAAGGGACATCGGAAATGCCGGTTTCAGGCATGCACAGCGCATACGCTGAAAACCGGCATTTCCGATCTGTCAAGTATGCTCTTGACAGATCCTCCGCCTGCCCTGGAGAAGGGCCTCTGCAGGCGGATAGTTCCGCTTTTTGGAGACCCTCCGCCCGCAGAAAACCCTTACAATTCTTACGCCTGGTAAAAGCGTAAGGCCTGCTTTTACCAGGATAAGAGTTGAAAAAAAGTTAAAAAAAATGTTTTCACTGATTTATCATTTAAAAATACTTTAAAAAAAGGTGTTTATTTTTAGCCCTGTAAAAAAAAAATTATTATTTTTTTCAAAAAATTACATTTTTGTTTAAAATACTTAATTTATTGTAATTTCAAGTCATTTTAAAAATGTGATTTAAAAAAAATGTATTTAAAGTTTTACTATGTTTTTGGGGTGATCTCCATTCATATATTTGACGGGTCTTCCTGTCAAGTGTATGAAGGGAGATTCCTTTCTTTGATTGGCTCCCCATGGCCCACGTGATCCCAGGGATGCTGCGAACTACCTGCACCTCTGGGATACGTGGGCCCTGCACACTTGGAGCTTGGTGAGGCCCAGGATCGGAAGTGTGTGCGTCCCGGGAGCCCTCAGGTAAGGGTATAGATTTTTCCAGATCGCAGGCCTCCACCCGCGGGAGGCCTGCGATCGGAAAATACTGGGCCGATATGTCTACGGTAGCGCCCTGGAAGGAACCAGGGGCAAAAAAAGTGAGGGCGGTGGTGACTTTCACAGCCACTGGTGATGCGTGGCTGCCAGGTCCAGCAGATAGCAGGTCTTTTTGGAAGCTGCATTGTCTACCACCACCCGATGTGACAACCTCAGCCTTCAGAAACACTGCTCTTCCGAGAGGTCAAGGAAGCTGAGCCTCTGTCTGTACAAAAGTAAAATACTGCGGATGCTGGAAATCTGAAATAAAAACAGAAAATACTGGAAGTACTCAGCAGGTCAGGCAGCATCTGTGGAGAGAGAAACAGAGTTAACCTTTCAGGTTGACCTTTCATCAAAACTGGAAAAAGTTAGAGCTGTCACAGGTCGAAAGCAAGGACAGAGGCAGGGAAAAGGGGGGAGGGGAGGAAAGAACAAAAGGGAAAGTCTGTGATAGGGTGGAAGGCAGAACAGATTAAATGACAAAAGGGATGATGGTGCAAGGGAAAAGGGGATGGTAATGTAACAAGTAAAGAAATAAAAGATGAGTCTAGAGGAGGTGTAAATGGGAATGGCAGAATCATCAACAGCTGCCATGTGAAAAAATAGGGGCCGAGGTCATGATCTGAAATTGTTGAACTCAGTGTTGAGTCCGGAAGGCTGTAAAGTGCCGACTAGAAAGATGAGGTGCTGTTCCTCGAGCTTACGTTGAGCTTCATTGGCACAATGTAGGAGGCTGAGGTCAGAGAGGGAGTGGGGCGGAGAATTAAAGTGACAAGCCACCAGAAGCTCGGGGCCACGCTTGCGGACTGAACAGAGATGTTCCGCAAAGTGATCAACCAATCTGCATTTGGTCTCTCCAATGTAGACGAGACTGCATTGTGAGCAGCAAATACAGTATAATAAATTGAAAGAAGTACAAGTAAATCGCTGGAAGGAATGTTTGGGGCCCTGGACAGTGGGAAGGGAGGAAGTAAAAGGGAGGTCTTGCATCTCCTGTGCTTGCACGGGAAGGTGCCATCGGAAGGGGAGGGGTGTTCGAGGGTGATTGAAGAGTGGATCAGGGTGTCGCGGAGGGAACGGTCCCTTTGGAAAGCTGAAAGGGGCGGGGAAGGAAAGATGTGTTTGGTGGTGGGATCATGCTGGAGATGGCAGAAATGGTGGAAGATGATCCGTTGAATGTGGAGGCTGGTGGGGTGGAAGGTGAGAACAAGGAGAACCCTATCATGGTTCTAGGAGGGAGGGGAAGGGGTGAGAGCAGAAGTGTGGGAAATGGAACGGACACGGTCGAGGGCCATGTCAACCACGGTAGAGGAGAAAGGAAGACATATTGGAAGCACTAGTATGGAAGGTGGCATCGTCAGAACAGATGCGACGGAGATGGAGAAGCTGAGAGAATGGAATAGATTCCTCACAGGCAGTGGGGTAGGAGGAAGTGCAGTCAAGTTAGCTGTGGGAGTCAGTGGGCTTATAGTGGATATTGGTCAATAGCCTATCCCCAGAAATGGAGATAGAGAAGTCGAGGAAGGGAAGGGAAGAGTTGGAGATGGACTATGTGAAGGCGAGGGAAGTAAAGTTGATGAAATTTCCAGTTCGGGGCGAGAGCAGGAAACGTCACCGATACAGTCATCAATGTACCTGGAAAAGAGGTGAGGGAGGGGACCTGAGTAGAAACATAGAAAAATAGAGCAGGAGTAGGCCATTCGGCCCTTCGAGCCTGCTCCGCCATTCAATATGATCATGGCTGATCCTCTATCTCCATACCATATTCCCGCTCTCCCCATACCCCTTGATGTCTTTTGTGTCTAGAAATCTATCTATCTCCTTCTTAAATATATTCAGTGACTTGGCCTCCACAGCCTTCTGTGGTAGAGAATTCCACAGGTTCACCACCCTCTGAGTGAAGAAATTTCTCCTCATCTCAGTCCTAAATGTCCTATCCCGTATCCTGAGACTGTGACCCCTCGTTCTAGACCCCCCAGCCAGGGAAAACATCCTCCCTGCATTCTATCTAGCCCTGTCAGAATTTTATACGTTTCAATGAGATCCCCTCTCATTCTTCTAAACTCTAGTGAATACAGGCCTAGTCGACCCAATCTCTCCTCATACGACAGTCCTGTCATCCCAGGAATCAGTCTGGTGAACCTTCGCTGCACTCCCTCTATGGCAAGTATATCCTTTCTTAGGCAAGGAGACCAAAACTGCACACAGTACTCCAGGTGTGGTCTCACCAAGGCCCTGTGCAACTGTAGTTAGACATCCTTGCTCCTGTACTCAAATCCTCTTGCAATGAAGGCCAACATACCATTTGCCTTCCTAACTGCTTGCTGCACCTGCATGTTTACTTTCAGTGACTGGTGTACAAGGACACCCAGGTCCCTTTGTACATCAGCATTTCCCAATCTATCACCATTTAAATAATACTCTGCCTTTCTGTTTTTTCTACCGAAGTGGATAACTTCACATTTATCCAAGTTATACTGCATCTGCCACTCACTCAACTTGTCTAAATCGCCTTGAAGCCTCTTTGCATGCTCCTCACAACTCACAATCCCACCTGGTTTCGTGTCGTCAGCAAACTTGGAAATATTACATTTGGTTCCCTCATCCAAATCATTGATATATATTGTGAATAGCTGGGGCCCAAGCACTGATCCCTGCGGTACCCCACTAGTCACCGCCTGCCACCCCGAAAAAGACCCATTTATTCCTACTCTCTGTTTCCTGTCTGTTAACCAATTTTCAATCCATGCCAGTATATTACCCCCAATCCCATGTGCTTTCATTTTGCACACTAACCTCTTATGTGGGATTTAGGACCCTAGTTTTGGATTGGACTTCTTCACTTTCCATTTTAATTCTATCATGTTATGGTTACTCTTCCCTAAAGGATCCCGCACAACAAGATTATTAATTAACCCCTTCTCATTGCACAATACTCCATCTAGGATAGCCTGTTCCCTAGTTGGCTCCTCAACGTACTGGTCTAAAAAACCATCTTGTACACACTCCAGGAATCTTTTTTATACAGAGCAGGTTTTGAACAAGTACAGAGGCGGGGGGAGGGGTTGAAAGAACAAAAGGGAAGATCTGTGATAGGGTGGAACGCAGGAGAGATTAATGACAAAAGGGAAAAGGGGATGGTAATGGGACAAGTAAAGAAATAGAAGATGGTCTAGAGGAGGTGTAAATGGCAATAGCAGAATCATTACCAACAGCTGCTGTCCGAAAAAATGGGGGCAATGTGCGCCTCCCTCCTGTGCGCCTCCCTCCTGCGCCCCTCCCTCCCGCGCCCCTCCCTCCCGCGCCCCTCCCTCCCGCGCCCCTCCCTCCCGCGCCCCTCCCTCCCGCGCGCCCCCCTCCCGCGCGCCCCCCTCCCGCGCGCCCCCCTCCCGCGCGCCCCCCTCCCGTGCCCCTCCCTCCCACGCCTCTCCCCCCATTCACCTCTCCCCTCCCACGCCTCTCCCCCCATTCACCTCTCCCCTCCCGCGCGCCTCCCTCCGGTGCACGGTGATGGTCTTCCTCTTCTGATGTACTGTCAAACACATCGAACGCACCTCCCATCCTGATCTTGTCAGTTTGAAAGGCTCCAAAGTTTAGAAAAAGCTGTATGAATGCAAGAACTCTCTGCCAAACATTTGCCAGAGGGAACTGAGAACTGAGACACCAGCTGTAATAAGTGAGCTTTTATTCATTTGGAGTAATCACAACTTTAAATACCCCCCTGAACTGAGGCTCAATCTCATCTCCGTTTCACTGGTCAGTTTCCCGAGACCTGTGCTGGAGACATTAAATTTAAAGGTAAGTAAAATTCAATTTTGAATTTATTTATCTATTTGAAAAGACGTCATTAATGTCTCCTAAGAACGTTGATTGCTGCAATAAATACCCGCCCACCTGCACTAATTAAAGCCCCGACTTCGCCGAGTATGTTACTCACAGGCATCCAAACGTGCCTCTGTTAAACCTGGAAGGAGCCAGGTTGCGGTCGCAGTCTAAAAATAACTTATTTTAATTATCCACCCGTTCTAGGGGGTAAAATTCCCCCCACGATCTCTGAGTTGCTAATCTAGCACCTTAACCACGACACTACTGTACCGAGCATCTTGTGATTCTCAGGCATGACACCTCACCTTACTGACGGAGGAGATTTTAAAGAGGGTGGATGGATATTCGATCATTTCCCTGCAGGTAGATGAGGGGTTTTGATAGCGTAGATGGGAGAAACTATTTCCACTGGCAGGAGGGTTGGTAACCAGAGGACACGGATTTAAGGTGATTGACAAAAGAACCAACAGGGAGATGAGGAAAAAAAATTTTATGCAGAGAGTTGTTGTGATCTGGAATTCACTGCCTGAAAGGGCGGAGGAAGCAGATTCAGCAATAACTTTCAAAAGGGAATTGGATAAATAGTTGAAAAGGAAAAACTTTCTGGGCTATGAGGAGAGTGCAGGGTTGTGGGATTAATTGGAGAGCTCTTTCAAAGAGCTGGTACAGGCACGATGGCCAAATGGCCTCCTTCTGTGCACTATTATTCTATGATTCTATATAGTTTGAGCATGTTTCAATGAATGACATAGAATTTATCTATCTATAGTAGTAATTTAACATTTTCAGAGTTGATGACTATTTTGGACTAATCTACAAAGGGTCTCTTTTAATATGATACTATGGGGCCAATCCAGATGGAATCTGGAACTGTACCCATGGATTGGAGGGTAGCTAATGTTACCCCACTATTCAAAAAGGGTGGTAGAGAGAAAGCGGGGAATTACAGTAAGCCTGACATCGGTAGTGGGGAAAATGCTAGAGTCCATTATAAAGGATGTAATAGCTGAGCACTTGAAAAACAGTGACAGGATCGGACAAAGTCAACATAGATTTACAAAAGGTAAATCGAGCTTGACTAATCTACTGGAATTTTTTGAGGATGTAACTGGGAAAATAGATAAGGGAGAACCAGTAGATGTGGTGTATTTGGACTTTCAAAAGGCTTTCGATAAGGTCCCGCATAAGAGATTAGCGTGTAAAGTTAAGGCACATGGGATTGGGGGCAAGGTATTGACTGGGATAGAGAACTGGTTGGCGGACAGAAAACAGAGAGTAGGAATTAATGGGTCTTTTTCCGAGTGGCAAGCAATGACTAGTGGGGTACCGCAGGGATTGGTCCTTGGACCCCAGCTATTCACAATATACATTAATGATCTAGATAAGGGAACTAAATGTAATATCTCCAAGTTTGCAGATGACACAAAGCTGGGTGGGAGTGTGTGCTGCGAGGAGGATACCGAGAAACTCCAGGATGATTTGGACAGGTTGGGAGAGTGGGCAGAAGCGTGGCAGATGCAATATAATGTGGATAAATGCGAGGTTATCCACTTTGGTGTCAAAAACAGAAAGGCAGACTATTATCTGAATGGCAATAGATTGGGAGAAGGGGAAGTGCAACGAGACCTGGGTGTCCTTGTGCACCAGTCGCTGAAAGTAAGCATGCAGGTGCAGCAGGCAGTGAAGAAGGCAAATGGTATGTTGGCCTTCATAGCGAAAGGGTTTGAGTATAGGAACAGGGATGTCCTGCTGCAGTTGTACAGGGCTTTGGTGAGACCACACCTTGAATACTGTGTGCAGTTTTGGTCGCCTTATCTGAGGAAGGATGTTCTTGCCATGGAAGGAGTTCAGCGAAGATTCACAAGGCTGATACCTGGGATGGCAGGAATGACATATGAGGAGCGATTGGGTCGATTGGGCTTATACTCGCTGGAGTATAGAAGAATGAGAGGGGATCTCATCAAAACATATAAAATCCTGACAGGTCTGGACAAACTAGATGCAGGAAGAATGTTCCCGATGGTCGGAGAGTCCAGAACCAGGGGTCATAATCTAAGGATAACGGGTAAGCCATTTAGGACAGAAACTAGGAAGAATTTCTTCACCCAGAGAGTGGTGAACCTGTGGAATTCTCTACCACAGAAGGTAGTTGAGGCCAAGTCATTAAATATATTCAAGAATGAGTTAGATATATTTCTTAAAGCTAAAAGTATCAAGGGATATGGGGAGAAGGCAGGTACAGGGTACTGAGTTTGGATGATCAGCCATGATCTCATCGAATGGCGGAGCAGGCTCGAGGGGCCGAATGACCTACTCCTGCTCCTATCTTCTATGTTTCTATGTTTCAATTGTCCCAGTCCACATTGCCCTGGTTTCCATATATACACTGTTCAATATGATACTGTGGGGATGATTTTCCCAGTACACATTGTCCTGATAGGCCCTGTTTGATATGATGCTATGGGGCTGATTTTTCCAGTACGCATGGTCCTATAACATAAGGACATAAGAAATAGGAGCAAGAGTAGGCCATACGGCCCATCGAGCCTGCTCTGCCATTCAATAAGATCATGGCTGAACTTCTACATCAACTTCACTTTCCCACCCTATCCCCATATCCCTTGATTCCTTAAGTGCTCAAAAATCTATCGATCTCTGTCTTGAATATATTCATTGACCGAGCATCCACAGCCCTCTGGGGTAGAGAATACCAAAGTTCACCAGCCTCTGGGTGAAGAAATTTCTCTTCATCTCAGTGCTAAAAGGCTGACCCCTATCCTGAGACTAGACCCCTGGTTCTAGACTCTCCAGCTAGGAGGAACAGCCTCTCAGCATCTACCCTGTCAAGCCCTCTAAGAATTTTATACGCTTCAATGAGATCACCTCTCATTCTTCTAAACTCCAGAGAATATAGGCCCATTCTACTCAATCTCTCCTCATAGGACATCCCTCTTATTCCAGGAATCAGTCTGGTGAACCTTCTTTGCACCCCATCTAAGACAAGTATATCCTTCCTTAGGTAAGGAGACCAAAACTGTACACAATACTCCATGTGTGGTCTCCCCAAAGCCCTATATAATTGCAGCAAGACTTTCTGACTCTTATACTCCAACTCCCTTTCAATAAAGGCTAACATACCACTTGCCTTCCCAATTGCTTACAGTACATGCATGTTAACTGTCAGAGATTCGTGTACAAGGACCCCTAAAAACCCTCAGGGTTTCTGAGCTTGAGGGGCAGCTGGTGTCACTGCAGGGCAGACGGGATGCTGACAACTTCCTGGAGCGCACTTTCCAGGAGGTGCTCACCCCGCAGTTACAAAGAGTTCAGGAGAATAGTAAGTGAGTGGCCATCTAGTAGGGTAGGAAGAGGCAGGCAGTGCAGGAATCTCCAGGAGTGTGGCGCTCTTAAACCGGTTTTCAGCGCTGAATACCAATGAGGGAGACGACACCTTGGGGAAGTGCAGATTAGAGCACAGCCACGGCACTGTGGGGCAAATTCCTCCCCGGAGGGCGGGCACAACAAAGTGTAGAAATGCAGTGGTGATAGGGGATTAGATAGTCGGGGATAGACAAGCATTTCCGCAACTGCCGACGTGAGCCTCGCCTGGTGTGTTGCCTCCCTGGTGCCAGGGTAAAGGACATCACTGAACGGCTGCAGAACATTTTGAGGGGGGAAGGGTAACAGCCAGAAGTCGTGGTCCATGTGGGAGCCAATAACATAGGTGGGAAAAGGGTTGAGGTCTTACAGGCAGAGTTTCAGGAGCTAGGGAAGAAGTTAAAAAGCAGGACCTCAAAGGTAATGATCTCTGGAATACTCCCGGTGTCATGCGCTAGTGACTATAGGAATAGTAGGAATAAACAGGTTCATGTGCCTGGAGAAATGGTGCAGGAGGGAGGGCTTCATATTCCTGGGCATTGGGACCAGATCTGGGGCAGGAGGGACCTGTACAAGGTGAACAGGTTGCACCTCAATAGAGCGGGGACCAATATCCTCGTGGGAAGGTTAACTAGTACTGTGGGGTAGGGTTTGGCAGGGGGATGGTCACCAGGATGAAACATTAGAGAGGAGAAACAAGGTGGACAGAGGACTGGGAGAGGAAATAGCACTAGAGTAAAGAATAGTTCAGAAATAGGAGGGATCAGAAACGGGGCAAATGCGAGGCAGTCTAAGATGGGTTTGGCGTGCATGTATGTAAATGCATAGAGCGGGTAAATAAGGTTGGTGAGCTGCAGGCACAAGTCACCACATGGGACTATAATAGAGTGGCCATAACAGAGACCCGGCTCAAGGTTTGGGAACTTAATATTCCTGGCTACAAGTTATTCAGGAAACATAGGGAAGGAAAAAAAGGAGGTGGGGTGGCAGTATTGATCAAAGAAACTATTATAACACTGGAGAGAGATGACGTAGTTGAGGTGCCAAAGACAGAATCTATCTGGTTAGAATTAAGGAACAATAGAGGAGCTCGTACGCTACTATATTATAAGCCACAAAATAGTGGGAAGGAGATAGAGGAGCAAATTTGCAGGAAAATTGCAGAAAGATGCAAGAACTACAGAGTAGTGATACAAGGGCACTTCAATTATCCTAATATAGACTGGGATAGTAACAGTGTAAAGGGCAAAGAGGGGGAGGAATTCCTGAAATACGTTCGAGAACTTTCTTGATCAGTGTGTTTCCAGCCTGAGGAAGGAAGCAGTGCTGGATCTAGTTCTGGGGAATGAAGTAGGGCAAGTGGAGCATGTTTCAGCGGGAGAGCATTTGGGGGACAGTGATCATCATAGCAGCAGATTTAGAATAAATATGGAATGCTTTTGTTACCTCTAGACTTGAGTATTCCAAAGCTCTCCTGGCAGCCTTCCATCTTCCACCCTCCATAAACTTGAGCTCATCCAAAACTCTGCTGCCTGTATCCTAACTCACACCAAGTCCCGTTCACCCATCACCCTTGTGCTCACTGACCTACATTGGCTCCTGGTCCGGCAACGCTTCAATTTTAAAATTCTCAGCCTTGTGTTCAAATCCTTCCATGGCCTCGCTCCCCTGCACTCCTCCAATTCTGGCCTCTTGCGCATCCCCTATTTTTATCGCTCCACCATTGGCGGCCGTGCTTTCAGCTGCCTGGGCCCTATGCTGTGGAATTCCCTCCCTAAACCTCTCCTCCTCTCTACCTCTCTCTCCTCCTTTAAGGCCTCTTTAAAACCTACTTCTTTGACCAAGCTTTTGGTCACCTGCCCTAATATCTCCTTATGTGACTCGCTGTCAAATTTGGTTTGATAGGCTCCTGTGAAGCGCCTTTGGGACATTTTACTATGTCAAAGGCGCTATATAAATGCAAGTTGTTGTTGTTGGAAAAGGTTAAGGTACAATCAAACATAAACATACTTGACTGAAGGAGGGCTAACTTTTCAGTGAGTTGAAAAGGGATCTGGCCCAGGTGGATTGGAATCAAAATTGGTAGGCAAAACAGTAATTGAACAATGGGAGGCCTTCAAAGAGGAGATAGTTCGGGTACAGAGTAGACACATTCTTATAAGGGGGAAAGAAAGGGCATCCAAAGCTGGAGATCCCTGGTTGTCGAAAGATATAGAGGGTGAAATTCAGTATGTTAGTGCCCCTGGTGGGGGTGCTAACGGGGTGTTCAGGCAATAGCGCCGTGGCGGGGCGAATCCCACGCCATACAGCAAATTGGCCGGCCCCGTAGTGCCGCCGATAAGAATTAGCACCTCAGTCACTTTCGCCATGCAGATCATGACGTCAGTGAGTGTGCAACGCTCGCTGGGCGCCCGATCTGCAAACTTCAGTAGTGCCCCCTGCCTTACTGCCTCGCGCCGACAGCGCCAGGGAGCGGAGGCATGAACCGGCCATCTGGCGGCTGGTGGGGTGCTACTTTAAAGGGATGCGCCCCAGCTGTCAAGGAACTTCCGTTCGAAAGGTCAGTTATGAGTGGCAGAGAGCGCAGGATGTATCTGCAGCCAAATAAAGGCTGCTTCGTCCCTGGAGTGTTGCGGGTCATCAAAGCACTTTGCATTTCATCTCACAGCATATCGCCGTTCTGCACTCCCTGAATCACTGGGGGCTGGTGTGCAGACTCCAGTGACCCTCCCCTTTAATGGCTGGTAGGCGCCTGCACCAATGCTCACTCCCGATTACACAACACCTGATATTTGATATCGCTCGGAGCCTAACGCCACTCACCTACGCCAATAGCGCCTGATTTAGCGCTCCCCTGCATTCATTGAGCGCTGAGACTGAATTTAGCAGGCAGTGAGATTGATTAGCGCCTGGTGCTAAATTTCCAATTTCTCAAAAGTTAGCGCCCCTTCCTGGGTGCTACTGAATTTCTCCCCCATAGACTTTAAAATGAGACAGGAAATGAAAGCTTATGACAATTGTAAGGTTCATAATACAGTAGCGAATCAAGCTGAATATAGAAAGTACAGAGGAGATTAAAAAAGGGAACGAGGGGCAAAGAGAGTGTATGAGAATAGATTAGCAGCTAACATAAAAGAGAACCCAAAAGTATTTTATAAACACACAAATAGTAACAGGGCAGTCAAAGGAAGGGTGGAGCCAATGAGGGACCAAAAATGAGATGATCTTGTGGAGGCAGAGGGCATGACTGAGATACTAAATGAGTACTTTGTATCTGCCTTCACTAGAGTAGAGAATATATAGCAGGAAAGGAGGAGCAAAAGCAATATTGGATAGGATAAAAATTGATAAAGAGGAGGCACTTAAAAGGTTGGCAGTCCTCAAAGTAGAAAAGCCACCCGGGGAAGCATCCGAGGTTGCTGAGGAAAGTAAGGGTGGAAATTTCAGAGGCTCTGGCCACAATCTTCCAATCCTTCTTGGATAGGGGGGTGGTTCCAGAGGACTGGAGGATTGCAAATGTTTACACCCCTGTTTAAAAAAGGGGAGAAGGATAAACCCGGCACCTTGTAGAGACAATAATCCGGGACAAAATTAATTGGCATTTAGAAAAGTATGGGCTAATAAATGAAAGTCAGCACAGGTTTGTTAAAGGCAAATCGTGTTTGACTAACTTGATCGAGTTCTTTGATGAGGTAACGGAGAGGGTTGATGAGAGTAGTGCAGTTGATGTATATATGGACTTTCAAAAAGCATTTGACAAAGTACCACATTAAAGCCAATGGGATTAAAGGGGCAGTGGCAACATGGATACAAAATTGGGTAAGGGACAGAAAGCAGAGAGTAGTGGTGAAGGGTTGTTTTTCAGACTGGAGGGAGGTGTACAGTGGTGTCCCCCAGGGGACCACTGCTCTTTTTGATATATATTAATGATTTCAAAGTTTCAAAGCAGATGACAGAAAATGCGGAAATGTAGTAAACAAGGCAGATAGTAACAAACTTCAGGAGGACAATATCAGACTGGTGAAATGGGCAGATGGAATTTAACGTAGAGAAGTGTGAAGTGATACATTCTGGCAGGACGAATGAGGAGAGACAATATAAACTAAATGGTACAATTTTAAAGGAGCTGCAGGAACAGAGACCTGGGGTGTATGTACACAAATCTTTGAAGGTGGCAGGACAAATTGAGAAGGCTGTTAAAAAGGCTTACGGGATCCTGGGCTTTATTATTCAAAAGCAAGGAAGTTATGCTAAACCTTTATAAAACACTGGTTCGGCCTCAGCTAGAGTATTGTCTTCAATTCTGGGCACCACACTTCAGGAAGGATGTCAAGGCCTTGGAGAGGGTGCAGAGATTTACTAGAATGGTTCCAGGGATGAGGGACTTCAGTTATCTGGATAGACTGGAGAAGCTGGGATTGTTCTCCTTAGAGCAGAGAAGGTGAAGAGGAGATTTGATAGAGGTGTTCAAAATCATGAAGGGTTTAGACAGAGTCAATAAAGAGAAACTGTTTCCAATGGCTGAAGGGTCTGTAACCAGAGGACACAGATTGAAGGTGATTGGCAAAAGAACCAGAGGCGACATGAGGGAACATTCTTTTACACAGTGAGTTGTTGTGATCGGGAATGCACTGCCTGAAAGGGTCATGGAAGTAGATTCAATAGTAACATTCGAAAGGGAATTGGATAAAAACTTGAAGGAAAAGTATTCACAGGACTATAAGGAAAGAGCAGGAGAGTGGGATTAATTGGATAGCTCTTTCCAAGAGAGGGCACAGACACGATGGGTCCAATGGTCTCCTTCTGTGCTGTATCATTCTATGAAATTGTAGGCAACACTAATGGGTTTGACAGCCTAACTCCAAAGGCAAGCAGTTTGGTGTCTTCTTTAGATGAGATGGGACCACCTGTGACTTAAACAAGCAGATGTGAAGTAAACTAAAAGCTAACTTTTGCAAAGACACATTTGGAAAATTTATTAGTGAATCAGAACTCCCTGTTCAGCAGTCTCTTATCTGCACTTGGGGCTGCTCTTTCAGCCCCATTGAACACAGCACTCAACCACATATAATAGTTTTGGTGTATGAGATGACAGTGCCTGAGGTGAAAGAGGGGTTCTGGACCATGAAGCAGAGAGCACTCCATGACAAGTTAATCCTTTAACCCCAGCAGTTAGTCACCCAAGAGATGGGCACTGAAGGAGTGATTCCAGTGAGGGCCAAGAGAAGCTCAGTGAACCTGCAGAGCCAGCCATATTACTGTACATTTACAAAAGAGAGGGGGAAGGGTATAATGCTCGTCGAGCCTGTTAAAACAGGAAAATGTAGGTGTGCAAGAATGGCCAGCTTTGAGACAAAGGGTTACCGATCTTAGGATATCGATCTGAGGAACAGGGTGACTGTTAGATCAGGGCCAACACACAACTCTGATTCTATCATACATCAGGTTCACTCTGGGTCTATTGTTCACAGTGAGTGTGTCACTCTGGGTCTATTGTTCACAGGTGAGTGTGTCACTCTGGGTCTATTGTTCACAGTGAGTGTGTCACTCTGGGTCTATTGTTCACAGTGAGTGTGTCACTCTGGGTCTATTGTTCACGGTGTGTGTGTCACTCTGGGTCTATTGTTCACGGTGAGTGTGTCACTCTGGGTCTATTGTTCACGGTGAGTGTGTCACTCTGGGTCTATTGTTCACAGTGAGTGTGTCACTCTGGGTCTATTGTACACGGTGAGTGTGTCACTCTGGGTCCATTACTCAGAGTGAGTGTGTCACTCTGGGTCTATTGTTCACAGTGAGTGTGTCACTCTGGGTCTATTGTTCACGGTGAGTGTGTCACTCTGGGTCCATTACTCACAGTGAGTGTGTCACTCTGGGTCTATTGTTCACGGTGAGTGTGTCACTCTGGGTCTATTGTTCACGGTGAGTGTGTCACTCTGGGTCCATTACTCAGAGTGAGTGTGTCACTCTGGGTCTATTGTTCACAGTGAGTGTGTCACTCTGGGTCTATTGTACACGGTGAGTGTGTCACTCTGGGTCCATTACTCACAGTGAGTGTGTCACTCTGGGTCTATTGTTCACGGTGAGTGTGTCACTCTGGGTCTATTGTTCACAGTGAGTGTGTCACTCTGGGTCTATTGTTCACGGTGAGTGTGTCACTCTGGGTCTATTGTTCACGGTGAGTGTGTCACTCTGGGTCTATTGTTCACAGTGAGTGTGTCACTCTGGGTCTATTGTTCACGGTGAGTGTGTCACTCTGGGTCCATTACTCACAGTGAGTGCAAAAGCAAATTACTGCGGATGCTGGAAATCTGAAATAAAAACAGAAAATGCTGAATATACTCAGCAGGTCAGGGAGCATCTGTGGAGAGAGAAACAGAGTTAACGTCTCAGGTCGATGACCCTTCGTCAGAGCTAGAAAAAGCTGGAGATGGAACAGGTTTTTAAGCAGGTGCAGGGGCAGAGAAAGGGGGAGGGGAGGAAAGAACAAAAGGGAAGGTCTGTGATAGGGTGGAAGGCAGGAGAGATTAAAAGACAAAAGGGATGGTGGTGCAAGGCAAAAGGGGATGGTAATGGGAAAAGTTAAGAAACAAAAGATGGGTCTAGAAGAGGTGTAAATGGCAACAACAGAATCATCAACAACTGCTGTCTGGAAAAAATAGGGGCCGAGGTTATGATCTGAAATTGTTGAACTTGATGTTGAGTCCAGCAGGCTGTAAAGTGCCTAATTGAAAGATGAGGTGCTGCTCCTCGAGCTTACGTTGAACTTCGTTGGAACAGCATAAGAGGCCGAGAACAGAGGTTAGTGAGAGTGGAGCGGAGAATTAAAGTGGCAGGCAACCGGAAGCTCGGGGTCACGCTTGCGGACTGAAAGGAGGCGTTCTGCAAAGCGGTCACCCAATCTGCGTTTGGTCTCCCCAGTGTAGAGGAGACCGCATCGTGAGCAGCGAATACAGTATAATGGCCCAAAAATTAGTGAGGGAGCCTTCGTGCGGGGGTAAGGCTTCCCCGCGATATCTCACTGCGCGCCAGCTTTTTCATTCCCAGCTCGCACGAACTTGATTTTCTAGACAGCAGCTGGGCAGTGCTTGCGTATCCCACAGGCGCAGTTAATTCGTGCGAGCTGTGGGATCACGTGATTCAGTTAGAGCCAATGGCAGCACACCATCTTTCATTCATAGTTTTCACATCAAGTGCTGTGAAAGCTATGAATCTATACCCCCCCAAAAGAACAGCTAAACCTCAATTAAATTTTTTTTTAAAACCATCACGTTAATAAAATAAGTATAGTTAAATAAATTAACCACTTTAAACAAAAAATTAAATTTTTGAAAAAATTTAAAATCTTTTAAAAAGTTATAAAAATAAACTTACCTTTCCTTAAAGTCTCTAAAAAAGATATACCTGTTGAAAAAAATTCAAAATAATACTTAATTAACTACTTACCTTGTTAAAAGAGGGTCTTACGCCTCCTTTCTTTATGTGCAAAATCTTCCTAGGAACCGCCCCCTTTTGAAATCACCAAGTGCCGGTTTTCAGCGCATGAGCAGTGCATGCAGAAAACCGGCAATTGGAGACAGAATACGCGAGAGTACACAGTGCGTACTCTCGCGTAGAGGCACTAATTTTTGGGCCATTAAATTGCAAGATGTACAAGTAAATCACTGTTTCACCTGGAAGGGGTGTTTGAGGCCCTGGACCGTGGGAAGGGAGGAGGTAAGAGGGGAGGTGTTGCATCTCCTGCGCTTGCACGGGAAGATGCCATGAGAAGGGGAGGGGGTGTTGGGGGTGATTGAGGAGTGGACCAGAATGTCGTGGAGGGAGCAGTCCCTTCGGAATGCTGAAAGGGGAGGCGAGGGGAAGTTGTGTTTGGTGGTAGGATCACGCTGGAGGTGGTGGAAATGGCGGAGGATGATCCGTTGAATGTGGAGGCTGGTGGGGAGAAGGGGAATCCTATCGTGGTTCTGGGAGGGAGGGGAAGGGTTGAGAGCAGAAGTGTGGGAAATGGAACAGACACGGTCGAGGGTCATGTCAACCACGGTAGAAGGAAATCATCGGTTGAGGAAAATGGTAGACATATCGGAAGGTGGCATCGCCAGAACAGATGCGACGGAGAAGGAGAATCTGGGAGAATGGAATAGAGTCCTTACAGGAAGTGGGGTGGGAGGAAGTGTAGTCCAGGTAGCTGTGGGCGTCAGTGGATGTTTGTTGATAGCCTAACCCCAGAAATGGAGACAGAGAAGTCGAGGAAGGGAAGGGAATGGAAGAGTCAGAGATGGACCATGTGAACGTGAAGGAAGGGTGGAAATTGGAAGCAAAGTGAATGAAATTTTCCAGTTCAGGGCAAGAGCAGGAAACAGCACCGATGCAGTCACAATGTACCTGAAATAGAGGTGAGGCAGGGGACCTGAGTAGGACTGGAACAAAGAATGTTCAACATATCCCACAAAAAGGCAGGCATAGCTAGTACTCATGCGGGTTCCCATAGCAACACCTTTAATTTGGAGGAAGTGAGTGGAGTCAAAGGAGAAGTTGTTCAATGTGAGAACAAATTCAGCCTTGCGGTGGTGGTGGATGGGGACTGGTTGGGCCTCTGTTCAAGGAAGAAGCGGAGCGCCCTCAGGCCATCCTGGTGGGGGATGGAGGTGTAGAGGGATTGTACATTCATGGTGAAAATGAGATGGTTGGGGCCAGGAATCTGGAAACTGTTAAAGTGGCGGAGAGCGTTGGAAGAGTCGTGGATGTAGGTGGGAAGGGACTTAACAAGAGGAGAAAACTAGAGTCGTGATAGGAAGAAATTAGTTCCGTGGGGCAAGAACAGGCTGAAACGATGGGTCTACCAGGGCACTCCTGTTTGTGGATCTTGGGAAGGAGGTAGAAGCGGGCTGTGTGGAGTTGAGGCAGGGGGATTGTGATATATTTGAACAAATTAGCATTGAGAGGGAGGAGGTACTCGCGATTTTAGCGGGCTTAAAAGTGGATAAATCCCCAGGCCCAGACGAGATGTATCCCAGGCTGCTGGGTGAGGCAAGGGAGGAGATTGCAGGGGCTCTGACACAAATTGATGTAGTCTACACGAACCTCAGTAAGGCTTTTGACAAAGTCCCGCATGGGAGACTGGTCAAGAAGATAAGAGCCCATGGGATCCAGGGCAATTTGGCACATTGGATCCAAAATTGGCTTAGTGGCAGGAGGCAGAGGGTGATGGTCGAAGGTTGTTTTTGTGACTGGAAGCCTGTGTCCAGTGGTGTACTGCAGGGATCGGTGCTAGGTCCCTTGCTGTTTGTAGTGTACATTAATGATTTAGATATGAATGTAGGAGTTATGATCAGTAAGTTCGCAGATGACACAAAAATTGGTGGAGTGGTAAATAGCGAGGAAGGAAGCCTCAGGCTACAGGACGATATAGACGGGTTGGTCAGATGGGCAGAACAGTGGCAAATGGAATTTAACCCTGAAAAGTGTGAGGTGATGCATTTTGGGAGGACTAACAAGGCAAGGGAATACACAATGAATGGTAGGACCCTAGGAAGGACAGAGGATCAGAGGGACCTTGGTGTGCATGTACATAGATCCCTGAAGGCAGCAGGACAGGTAGATAAGGTGGTTAAGAAGGCATATGGGATACTTGCCTTCATTAGCCGAGGCATAGAATATAAGAGCAGGGAGGTTATGATGGAGCTGTACAAAACAGTAGTTAGGCCACAGCTGGAATACTGTGTGCAGTTCTGGTCGCCACACTATAGGAAGGATGTGATTGCATTGGAGAGGGTGCAGAGGAGATTCACCAGGATGTTACCTGGGCTGGAGCGTTTCAGCTATGAAGAGAGACTGGACAGGCTGGGGTTGTTTTCCTTAGAGCAGAGAAGGCTGAGGGGGGACCTGATTGAGGTGTACAAAATTATAAGCGGCCAAGGCGGCCTTCGAGACACACGACAACGCAAAATCATCGAGCAGAAACTGATAGCCAAGTTCTGCACCCATGAGGACGGCCTCAATAGGGATATCGGGTTCATGTCACGCTACAGAACGTGACTCAACATCGTTGTCTGTCTTTCCAGTTTTTAAAAAAAACAAAAAAAACAAAAAAAAAGTTAAAAGCTCAACTGCAGACGGCAGGATTTGACACGTTGGACCCCCTGTGACCCATCTCATTGTCTTGGCTGTGCTCTGGTGTGTCTTTGATGTAAGGACATCTTCCCTGAAAGATTGTATCTCTGCAGTTTCTGTGTTTATATACTGTGTAATATTGTAGATTCCTTCATTGCACCTTTACCTGACGAAGGGGCGACAGCTCCGAAAGCTTGTAATTTTAAATAAATCTGTTGGACTATAACCTGGTGTTGTGCGACTTCTCAAAATTATAAGCGGCATAGATAGGGTAGATAGAAAGGAACTTTTCCCCTTAGTAGAGGGGTCAATAACCAGGGGGCATAGTTTCAAGGTAAGGGGCAGGAGGTTTAGAGGGGATTTGAGGAAAAACTTTTTCACCCAGAGGGTGGTTGGAATCTGGAACTCACTGCCTGAAAGGGTGGTAGAGGCAGGAACCCTCACAACATTCAAGAAGCATTTAGATGAGCACTTGAAACGCCATAGCATACAAGGCTACGCACCAAGTGCTGGAAAATGGGATTAGAATAGACAGGGCTTGATGGCCGGCGCAGACACGATGGGCCGAAGGGCCTCTTTCTGTGCTGTATAACTCTATGACTATGAGGTTGGTGGCTGTGGAGGGAAGATCTCCAGAGGAAATGAGGTCAGTGACAGTCTTGGAAACAATGGCTTGATGTTCGGTAGTGGGGTCATGGTCCAGAGGGGAGGTAGGAGGAGGTTTCAGAGAGTTGGCGTTCAAACTCCGCAAGGTAGAGGTCAGTTCGCCAAACAACAGCAGCGCCACCCTTGTCAGCAGGTTTAATGACAATCACTTTCAGTGAGCTTGTCATTCTGGGTCCTCTGCTCACCGTGAGTGTGTCCACTGCTCACCGTGAGTGTGTTCACTGCTCACCGTGAGTCGGTCCTCTGCTCACCGTGAGTGTGTCCACTGCTCACCGCGAGTGTGCCCACTGCTCACCGCGAGTGTGCCCACTGCTCACCGCGAGTGTGTCCACTGCTCACCGCGAGTGTGTCCACTGCTCACCGCGAGTGTGTCCACTGCTCACCGTGAGTGTGTCCTCTGCTCACCGTGGGTGTGTCCACTGCTCACCGTGAGTGTGTCCACTGCTCACCGTGAGTGTGTCCACTGCTCACCGTGAGTGTGTCCTCTGCTCACCGTGGGTGTGTCCACTGCTCACCGTGAGTGTGTCCACTGCTCACCGTGAGTCGGTCCTCTGCTCACTGTGAGTGTGCCCACTGCTCACCGTGAGTCGGTCGTCTGCTCACCGTGAGTGTGTCCTCTGCTCACCGTGAGTGTGTCCACTGCTCACCTGAGTGTGTCCACTGCTCACCGTGAGTCGGTCCTCTGCTCACCGTGAGTGTGTCCACTGCTCACCTTGAGTGTGTCCACTGCTCACCGTGAGTGTGTCCACTGCTCACCGTGAGTGTGTCCACTGCTCACCGTGAGTCGGTCCTCTGCTCAACGTGAGTGTGTCCACTGCTCACCGTGAGTGTGTCCACTGCTCACCGTGAGTGTGTCCACTGCTCACCGTGAGTGTGTCCACTGCTCACCGTGAGTCGGTCCGCTGCTCACCGTGAGTGTGTCCGCTGCTCACCGTGAGTGTGTCCGCTGCTCACCGTGAGTGTGTCCACTGCTCACCGTGAGTCGGTCCTCTGCTCAACGTGAGTGTGTCCGCTGCTCACCGTGAGTGTGTCCGCTGCTCACCGTGAGTCGGTCCTCTGCTCACCGTGAGTGTGTCCGCTGCTCACCGTGAGTGTGTCCGCTGCTCACCGTGAGTGTGTCCGCTGCTCACCGTGAGTGTGTCCGCTGCTCACCGTGAGTGTGTCCGCTGCTCACCGTGAGTGTGTCCACTGCTCACCGTGAGTCGGTCCTGTGCTCACCGTGAGTGTGTCCACTGCTCACCGTGAGTGTGTCCGCTGCTCACCGTGAGTGTGCCCGCTGCTCACCGTGAGTGTGTCCCCTGCTCACCGTGAGTGTGTCCACTGCTCACCGTGAGTCGGTCCTCTGCTCAACGTGAGTGTGTCCGCTGCTCACCGTGAGTGTGTCCGCTGCTCACCGTGAGTGTGTCCGCTGCTCACCGTGAGTGTGTCCGCTGCTCACCGTGAGTGTGTCCGCTGCTCACCGTGAGTGTGTCCGCTGCTCACCGTGAGTGTGTCCGCTGCTCACCGTGAGTGTGTCCGCTGCTCACCGTGAGTGTGTCCTCTGCTCACCGTGAGTGTGTCCACTGCTCACCGTGAGTCGGTCCACTGCTCACCGTGAGTCGGTCCTCTGCTCACCGTGAGTGTGTCCACTGCTCACCGTGAGTGTGTCCACTGCTCACCGTGAGTCGGTCCTCTGCTCACCGTGAGTGTGTCCGCTGCTCACCGTGAGTCGGTCCTGTGCTCACCGTGAGTGTGTCCACTGCTCACCGTGAGTGTGTCCGCTGCTCACCGTGAGTGTGCCCGCTGCTCACCGTGAGTGTGTCCCCTGCTCACCGTGAGTGTGTCCACTGCTCACCGTGAGTTGGTCCTCTGCTCAACGTGAGTGTGTCCGCTGCTCACCGTGAGTGTGTCCGCTGCTCACCGTGAGTGTGTCCGCTGCTCACCGTGAGTGTGTCCGCTGCTCACCGTGAGTGTGTCCGCTGCTCACCGTGAGTGTGTCCGCTGCTCACCGTGAGTGTGTCCGCTGCTCACCGTGAGTGTGTCCGCTGCTCACCGTGAGTGTGTCCGCTGCTCACCGTGAGTGTGTCCTCTGCTCACCGTGAGTGTGTCCACTGCTCACCGTGAGTCGGTCCACTGCTCACCGTGAGTCGGTCCACTGCTCACCGTGAGTCGGTCCTCTGCTCACCGTGAGTGTGTCCACTGCTCACCGTGAGTGTGTCCACTGCTCACCGTGAGTCGGTCCTCTGCTCACCGTGAGTGTGTCCGCTGCTCACCGTGAGTCGGTCCTCTGCTCACCGTGAGTGTGTCCACTGCTCACCGTGAGTCGGTCCGCTGCTCACCGTGAGTGTGTCCACTGCTCACCGTGAGTGTGTCCACTGCTCACCGTGAGTGTGTCCACTGCTCACCGTGAGTGTGTCCACTGCTCACCGTGAGTGTGTCCACTGCTCACCGCGAGTGTGTCCACTGCTCACAGTGAGTCGGTCCTCTGCTCACCGTGAGTGTGTCCGCTGCTCACCGTGAGTGTGTCCGCTGCTCACCGTGAGTGTGTCCGCTGCTCACCCTGAGTGTGTCCGCTGCTCACCGTGAGTGTGTCCGCTGCTCACCGTGAGTGTGTCCGCTGCTCACCGTGAGTCGGTCCACTGCTCACCGTGAGTCGGTCCACTGTCCGCTGCTCACCGTGAGTGTGCCCACTGCTCACCGTGAGTGTGCCCACTGCTCACCGTGAGTGTGTCCACTGCTCACAGTGAGTGTGTCCACTGCTCACAGTGAGTGTGTCCACTGCTCACAGTGAGTGTGCCCAATGCTCACCGTGACTCTGTCCGCTGCTCACCGTGACTCTGTCCGCTGCTCACCGTGAGTGTGTCCACTGCTCACCGTGACTCTGTCCGCTGCTCACCGTGAGTGTGTCCTCTGCTCACCGTGAGTGTGCCCACTGCTCACCGTGAGTGTGCCCACTGCTCACCGTGAGTGTGCCCACTGCTCACCGTGACTCTGTCCGCTGCTCACCGTGAGTACGTCCACTGCTCACCGTGAGTCGGTCCTCTGCTCACCGTGAGTGTGTCCACTGCTCACCGTGAGTGTGTCCACTGCTCACCGTGAGTCGGTCCTCTGCTCACCGTGAGTGTGTCCACTGCTCACCGTGGGTGTGCCCACTGCTCACCGTGAGTGTGTCCACTGCTCACCGTGACTCTGTCCACTGCTCACCGTGAGTGTGTCCGCTGCTCACCGTGAGTGTGTCCGCTGCTCACCGTGAGTGTGTCCGCTGCTCACCGTGAGTGTGTCCGCTGTTCACCGTGAGTGTGTCCGCTGTTCACCGTGAGTGTGTCCGCTGCTCACCGTGAGTGTGTCCACTGCTCACCGTGACTCTGTCCACTGCTCACCGTGACTCTGTCCACTGCTCACCGTGAGTGTGCCCACTGCTCACCGTGAGTGTGCCCACTGCTCACCGTGAGTGTGCCCACTGCTCACCGTGAGTGTGCCCACTGCTCACCGTGAGTGTGCCCACTGCTCACCGTGACTCTGTTCACTGCTCACCGTGACTCTGTCCACTGCTCACCGTGAGTGTGCCCGCTGCTCACCGTGACTCTGTCCACTGCTCACCGTGAGTGTGTCCACTGCTCACAGCGAGTGTGTCCACTGCTCACCGCGAGTGTGTCCACTGCTCACCGCGAGTGTGTCCACTGCTCACCGCGAGTGTGTCCACTGCTCACCGCGAGTGTGTCCACTGCTCTCCGCGAGTGTGTCCACTGCTCACCGTGAGTGTGCCCACTGCTCACCGTGAGTCTGTCCACTGCTCACCGTGAGTCAGTCCACTGCTCAACGTGACTCTGTCCACTGCTCACCGTGACTCTGTCCACTGCTCACCGTGAGTGTGTCCACTGCTCACCGTGAGTGTGCCCACTGCTCACCGTGAGTGTGCCCACTGCTCACCGCGAGTGTGTCCACTGCTCACCGCGAGTGTGCCCACTGCTCACCGTGAGTGTGCCCACTGCTCACCGCGAGTGTGCCCACTGCTCACCGAGTGTGTGTCCACTGCTCACCGCGAGTGTGCCCACTGCTCACCGCGAGTGTGCCCACTGCTCACCGCGAGTGTGCCCACTGCTCACCGCGAGTGTGCCCACTGCTCACCGCGAGTGTGCCCACTGCTCACCGCGAGTGTGCCCACTGCTCACCGCGAGTGTGCCCACTGCTCACCGCGAGTGTGCCCACTGCTCACCGCGAGTGTGCCCACTGCTCACCGTGAGTCTGTCCACTGCTCACCGTGAGTGTGCCCACTGCTCACCGTGAGTGTGCCCACTGCTCACCGTGAGTCTGTCCACTGCTCACCGTGACTCTGTCCACTGCTCACCGTGACTCTGTCCACTGCTCACCGTGAGTGTGCCCACTGCTCACCGTGAGTGTGCCCACTGCTCACCGTGAGTGTGTCCACTGCTCACAGTGACTCTGTCCACTGCTCACCGTGACTCTGTCCACTGCTCACCGTGAGTGTGCCCACTGCTCACCGTGAGTGTGTCCACTGCTCACAGTGACTCTGTCCACTGCTCACAGTGACTCTGTCCACTGCTCACCGTGACTCTGTCCACTGCTCACCATGAGTGTGCCCACTGCTCACCGTGAGTGTGTCCACTGCTCACGTTCCTCACACTGAATCACTTATTACGACCCTGAATTCCTCAACGTCTGTCTTGACATAAGAGACTCGGGCAATGTCGAGATTTAGCTCTGGGATTTAGTTGGGTTTGCTGCTGGAGTTTGCTGGATGGGTGGAATCTGATTGTTGTGTGAGGCTCTGAGTGAGCGATCAGTTATCATTTCCTGTCGGGCCTGGCCGTGCAGTCAGAAACCAGTCTTCTATTGCACACTGCCCGGTGCAGATTTGAACTATACTGTAACACTGAGGCTCCCATCCAGCACCTTGCATGTAAAATCACCAATCATTTCCTTGATGTTTGCGTCCCAATCAGTGTGTACTGTGGGAAATATCTGGAGCAGAGTTGCTGTCTCAATATATTTGAAAATTATTAAGATCAGCTTTAGCGGCATGTTGCTTTGCTCAATTCAGCATACCTGGGCCCACAGGGAGCCATTGTCTCTGTGAATAATCACTTAGAAACACCCAATTAGGCAGTGCCATTGTAGCGTGTAGTTGAACGGCATCACCAGGGAGCGAAGAAACACACTAAAGATGTGTCTATATTAAACCAGTGCAGAGTTGTTAATATATTCATTCATTATCTAATCAAACATTCAGCAGATAAAGCATTGTGCTAGGTTGGTGAAGGAACCTCATTCTATATTGAAAATAGTTTTTATTCGACTGTAATAGAGGTGATGGCGTCATTGGTGGGAATAATGAAGGGGGAGGGGTTAATATTATGCTGGGAACAGTGGGATTATGAAAACAACAGTGACTTTCAATGTTGTAACACTGTGTTGCCATCCATAATATTGGATTAGCTCCTGTTAGCTCCTATTATGCGTATTGTGATTGCTGCACAGAATGAACTCCAATCCAATCACTTTCACGTGGTCTCTTTAGAGTATCTGATGCTAACTTGGCTCAGTTGGTAGGATTCTCGCCTCTCAATCAGAAGGTTGCGGGTTCGAATCCCACTCCAGGCTGACACTCCAATGTAGCACTGAGGGAGTGCTGCACATTTGGAGGTGCCGTCTTTTGGATGAGACGTTAAACGTCTGCCCTCTTGGGTGGACATATAAGATCCATGGCAGTCTTCAAAGAAGAGCAAGGGAGTTCTGTCCGGTGTCCTGACCAATTTTTATCTCCCAACCGACATGACTAAAGCAGATTATCTGATCATTTACCACATTGCTGTTTATGGGACCTTGCTGTGCGCAAATTGTCTGCCCTGTTTGCATACAAAACAGTGACTACAATTAAAAGTAATTCATTGGCTGTGAAGCAATTTGGGATGTCCTGCTATATCGTGCAAGTTGTGTCTTCTTTCTATTATTTCCATGAGTAGAATCCTTGGGCTGGATTTTCAATGACCCGTGGAGGCGTGTGTGGAGGCGTGTGGGGGGTTAAATTTGCGGGGTCAGGGGTCCCGATCCCATCCCGCCTCCACACAATTTTGATAAAATCGTGTGCGGTGTTCCCGACTCCGTCCCGCCTTCAAGAGGCGGGAGAGGCCATTAAAGCCCTTAACAAGCCCTAAATTTGCTCTGTAATGCCATTTTGAAACGTTTTAGCTAGTTTAACCCTTTTCTGACGTGAAGCACGCCTGATGTGAAACACGCCAGTGAAACCTGGCGGGAGCACAAGTGGATAGCTGACTATCGGCTGCAGGTCCACTATTACAACGGAGATGTGATGAAGGTAGTAGTAGTATTAGGTCTGAAAGTCGCCTCTGATGCTGCTGCATTGAATGTCTTCAGAGACTGCCTGGGCCTTTGGAGGACCTGGATGGAAAAATTCTCATTCTCTCTCCCTCCCTCTCTCTCTCTCTCTCTCTCTCTCTTCCTCTCGCTCTCGCTCTCTCTCTCTCTCTCTCTCTCTCCTCTCCTCTCCTCTCCCTCCCCCTCCCTGAGATGCTGCTCATTTTGCATCCAGGTCCTCTCACAGCAAAGGCCAGGCAGTCTCTGACCTACAATGATGACATCATCAGAGGCGACTTTCAGACTGAAACCACTAATTGGTTCATGGGTTCCCACATGCTGGAACTCAATTGCCCAATTAGGTGAAAATTGCATCAATTTCCCACATCCAATTTCAGGCGGGTGGATAACACGAAATGCGGATGACACGACCCCAACCCGACCCCAAGACAAAATCCAGCCCCTTGTCTCCGCTCCATGTTAACCAAGTGTGACCAGCACCAGACTTTCCTGTCACAAAGTGATATGCCTTGAATGTTTCAGTTGAAATGAGATTTTAGCCTGACTGGATACGGTGATAAATGCCATGGGAGATCTCTTCAAAAAAATTTGGCTTGCCAATTTTCTCCCTCCCTCCTCTCCTAGAGGTGCTCACTGTTGCTGACACTGTGGTCCATTTCATGGACATAGGACATCTCTGGTTCCGCACCCAAGTGAGCTCTTTTCCTGTGCGAGCCTAGACAGTTAGCATTGACTATTTCACCACAGATGCATCACAGCTGAACTCGATCTATCCTCACGTGGGCAAATTCCAGCAGGAGTCACCAGATGGTGATCAGGAGCAAGTGCTCACACTTGGGGCTCGATGGAACAGAGAGGGTTAAGGGGAGAATCTAATCGAGATTTCCATCAATGATGAAAGGAGTGGGTCAACAGTGAATCAGTAACAAGGGGGCAGAGACTGAGGATTATCACTGGTAGAACTTTATAAGGGAATGCTTTACCACAAGGGGTTATTGAGGCAGAGTCTCTAATATCATTTAAAAAAAGGCAATTGGATAAGGATTTGAAAAGCAAGAAATTAAAAGGATATAGAGAAAGGGAATTGCACAGAAATTAAAACATGGAAACAGGCCATTTGGCCCAACCAGTCTGTGTTGGTGGTAATTTTGTTTGGGTGCACGGCCCCTTTAACGGGCTGTGCCGCCCATTCAAATTTCCGCACATGCGCGGTTTTTCTATTTAAAAGCCGGTGAGCCGGCCTGCGCGGGACCTCCAGGCGGCCGTGCAGCTTACCGGGAACGTTGGTGCTTATCTTCCACAGGAGCAGTATCCTGATCCATGTGCCCACCCGGTTTCTACTTCCCTTTATTCCCCTTTCCTTCAACCACCTATTTAACCTGTTCTTAAAAGTTGACGTAGTCTCTATTTCAATCACTAATCAGTGAATTCAAAAGCCTCACAACCTAAATCTCTTACGAGAGAAGTCGCACAACACCAGGTTATAGTCCAACAGCTTTATTTGAAATCACAAGCTTTCGGAGCGCTGCTCCTTCATCAGGTGAAGTGAAGAGATGTATATCGGCACAGCATATATAGTCAGAGAACACTGCCAGACGATTACAGTTAATCTTTCTAACTGCCCTTTATCACACCTCAGCAGAGAGATAATCACGGCAATCAAAGGTGTGGATGGTGTCCAAACAGGCCAGTCAGGAAAACATTACATCAAAGACAATGAGGTGGGGTCACAAGGGGTCAAATGTGGCAGATGCTGGGGTCTGTATGGAAAACAAAAAACTTTTTTTGCTGGAAATCACAGCAGGTCCGGCCGCATCTGTGTAGAGAGAACAAACCAATGACGACTCGAGTCTGGATGACTCTACGTCAGGTGGGGTTACATGTAGCGTGACATGAACCCAAGATCCCGGTTGAGGCCGTCCTCATGGGTGCGGAACTTGGCTATCAGTTTCTGCTCGTAAATCTCTTACATTTAATCTTATATCTATATCCCCTTATTCTAGACCCCTCAATCACTGGAAACAGTGTATTTATAGCTATTCTGTCCGATCCCATCCTCATTTTAAACCCCACTATCAAGCCATCCTCTGTTGCAATGAAAACAGCTCCAGTTTTCCAAGTCTTTCTTTGTATTTGTATGTCCTCACACCAGGCAGCATCCTAGTGAATCTGTTCTGTACCCTCTCTATTACCTCAACATCCTTCCTATAGTGTGGAGCCCAAAACTGCACACAGTTCTCCAACTGTGGCCGCACTAAGGTTTTATATAGATTCACTATGACATCTTGATTTTTAAATTTCATACTTCTTGCCATAAAACCCAGTATACCAGAATCTTATTTTATTGCCTTATCCACTTGAGGTGCTGCTTTTAACTTCTTGTGAATCTGAACCCCAAATCCCTCTTCTCCTCCACCTTTTCCTCATTCAAAGTATAATCCTTACTTTTTTTTAAAACCAAAATATACTGCCTCACATTTACTGATATTAAATTCCGTCTGCCAGTAATTTTCCCATTTTATCACTATCCCCTTGTGGCTTCCTTTGGTCCTCAGAATTATTTACTACGCCTCCTATTTTAGTACCGTCTACAAAGTTGAACATCACTCCCTCTCGTCCTGTATCCAAATCATTAATGTCCGCAGTGAACAGAAGAAATCCAAGAATTGATCTCTGTGTGACACCGCTGCCCACTTCCAACCACTGAGAAACTATCTTTAACTCCTAATCGGTTTCCTCCCTTCTAATCAGTTTTTAACCCAATTTGCTCGCCTCCTCTTAATTCCCCTTAATTCAATATCCCCCAATTAGAGTAGAGACATGCAGCTGAAGAGCTAGCACAGACCCAATGGCCTCCTTCTGTGCTGTAATTTCTGTGATACTCCGCTCCCGATCACTGGGGTTCAAAGGCGAATTGCAACTCCTCTACCATCACCCCAATCAGGTAATTCAGCGCAAGCCGGGCATCAGAATAGGGTATGCTGATTTGTGCGGCTAAGTTGCATACCACCTTTACCAAGGGAGTCATTGTGGAAAGGCATCTGTTGAGCTCTCTACTGTGTATTTTCCTGTGTAATATCTCCTGAAAACACGGCGCTGTGTATTATTGATACTCTAACTGGCATGGAATATTTGATACCTCACTCTTGCCCTTCTGTCAGATATGGCATCGCATCTTAGTCCAATCGTACCTGCGATTCTGCTCATATGCTCCACATTACAACTGAGATGTAACTTTATTGCAGTGTGGGCTTTATCTAGATTTCTGAATTCAAAAAAGACATTGGGCTGGATTTTGATACGGGGACGTGATGGAGGCGGGACTCCCACTTTTTGGGTTGTAGACCCGCCTGCATCGACTTGTGGCCAATCCACTGCATTTTCACTTGATTGACCTTGTTGAGCCCGCCCAGCGAGCTCAGCAGGCCAATTAAGGGCCACCCGGCAACAGGTGACGTCACAGATTGACATTTCATCTGTCAAGAGCTTTTGACAGATGAAATATCAGCGTTTGACAGCTCTGTGAAGCTGTCAAACACTGACAATCTGTCTTCTAACTTGAGTCCTTCATCTCAGGCTGAGTTAGAAATCATTCCAGCACAGAAATCAGAAGGCTGCAGTTTTTGACAGCACCACGGCCATTCTGCTTTCTGTGCCGGTGAGATTTCTGACTCCCGAGACCTGAAGGGCTGACACCTGCAGGAGAAAGTTAAGGTAAGTAAAACTTTTTCCCACACTTTACACTTACCTTACACACTTACCTCTGCACACATGCACCCATCACTCACCTGCCCACCGGACATATCGACCCCTCCAACCCCTGCAGACCCACGGTCCGCCTCGCTAAAACGGCGTGGTTGGGACCTGTCGGGAAGCCCACATTTCAGCTTTTAAAATAGGGATTAGGCAAAAAACTGCCTGTTAACTACCTGTTAACAGGCAGTTTATTGTCACTAATCCCCTTCCCGCCTCAGGGAGTCGGGTCCCAGCGCAGGTCGGGTACCCGCCTCCAGCGAAACTGGCATGGAGGCGGGTTCGGGGCGGGATGGGTTCGGGACCCCCGAATCTGCAACTTTAACCCCCCACACGCCTCCAAACCCGCCTCCACGGGTCAATGAAAATCCAGCCCATTCTGTCAGTCTTTCCACAGTGTCTGCTCCAGTCTGTGTTACTTGCTCCTCAGTAACATACGGTCCACATGCTGAGGATAGGCTGTGGATGCCCTGCTAGCTGGTCTCAGCCAGGGTGGCAACTGGGCACGACAAGTGTCACTACCATCACTGGGCGAGGGAGGAGGAGTCAGCCCAGGTTCCTGTTCCCAGTGGCTCGTGCTGGGTGAGTAAAGGACCAGGCTTGGCTGTGATATCACCTGTGGGCGAATAGCCCACTGACCTTCACGGCTAAGAATCACACATGAACAATGGCCTCTTGACCATTGTATGGGAGGACTCGTGTCTGTGGAACTGTTCCCCAGCCTGAATCAGGACCTTTTATAAGAGATGGGGAAATAAGACAATCTGTTACAGGGACACATATTTTATACGGGGGTTGAGGACACCGGTATACTGTTCCCTGAAACAGTTAGGAAGCTAAGCATTTTATCCACATGGAGTTGGCGTTTCCTTAGCGTGTATTGCCCCCACATGGAGACCTGAGAGATTCTGCACAATACAAGGCACCGTCACTGATGCTTGAACTCAGCAGCTAAGTGTGGCTAACATACAGGTCGCAAACTTCAGGCTGCACCTGTCTGTTTTACCTGGGTTCCTGTCTTGGTTTCAGTGCTAGGCAGTATCATGTAAGGGGATTATGGTATATTGAGAATTAGGGAACAGTATCAATACAGAAATAGATAGGAAACTACAGTCAGTAGGTAAGGAACAGTGGAGTAAAAACAGTACATAAGTTAGCATGTGCAAGGGAAGGCCAGGTTAACATTTCAGGTGTAACCCTTCATCAGAGCAGGTCAGGTAAGGACGAGGTTAAGGATTGCTTCCCTTTTTTCTCTTCCAGTTTGCTCCTCTCCTCTCCTGAAGGTACTGACACTTCCTGTTATAGCATTCCGCGATTTCATCGCCCTCCAGTACCTCACGTGAGCCAAAATAGTAAGTGTTGGCATGCTGTTCAACTGTGGTGGGCTCCATCCTGTCCTCACACAGTGTTCACACACTTGCTAGCAAGGCTCTGCGATGGGAGCTCTGACTGATAAAATGTACCCCAGTAATCCAGGTGGGGTCTGATCAATGCATTGCAAAATCCTCAGCATCATCTCTAAACACCTCGCAGTTTTCTCCACGTATCCCAATATTATGTTAGCTTTTTTAATTGCTTTATACATTGTACTGACATCGAAGTGATGACTGTACATTTACTCCTTGATCCCTTTCTAAGTCTCAGTATTAACTCTATTCCTTTTATTTTATACTAGATCGCTGTTTTTTTTTTTGCCAAGTATGCAATTCATTGCATTTGACAGCATTAAATTTAACTTGCCATTTGTTTGTCCAGTTGCATAACCAATCTAAATCTTCTGCAAAGTTTGACTGTGTCCGCTATCCCGACCTTGGTGTCCCTCCCTATATCAGTACTTTTCCATTTTCTATTGGGTTTTTGTGCCGAAGTAGATTGAGAGACAGCAAGGGGACCAAGGGCTGTGGTACTCAACTCAACAACGCCGACCCAATCTGACCCTACACTCCCTCCAACACCTGCCAAATCTGACCGTACTCTGCCCCAACACCTGCCAAATCTGACCGTACTCTCCCCCAACACCTGCCAAATCTGACCGTACTCTGCCCCAACACCTGCCAAATCTGACCGTACTCTGCCCCAACACCTGCCAAATCTGACCGTACTCTGCCCCAACACCTGCCAAATCTGACCGTACTGCTGCCCAATTTGTCATGACCCTGGCAATGGAGCCTCACTGCTGGCCGGCACAGGTCGCATATTCTGCCCCTTGACCTCGTGCACCTGGTTCACGACACATTCCGTTTGGCAGTGCACCTTTCTTGTGAAGCTAGACCACAGGCAAGCATGAGCCTCATTTAATGGTACTTTTAGAGAGATGAGGTCCCATGCTGGTCTCAGGTGAAGGTTCAATCTCGATATAAAAGGGGTGCTTGACAGGAAAAGAGCAAGTTTGGCGTTTTCTCACTGAATGTCTAGATTTATCATGGTGAGCATATTTTTCATGTGTGCATTGAACATCTTGGATCATTTTATTTGACTCCTGGCAACTTTGTTTTCCTGTGAAAGTCTTCAGTTTACCAAGACACACATTTCCTGGAATCTTGCCGATTACTGCTGCAGTATCAGTGTCACACTGCAGAAAGCTGCCCCTGTGATTATATGGTGGGTGTGTTGGTGTTTATATGGTGTGTGTGTTGGTGTTTATATGGTGTGTGTGTTGGTGATTATACGGTGTGTGTGTTGGTGATTATATGGTGTTTGTGTGTTGGTGATTATATGGTGTGTGTGTTGGTGATTATATGGTGTGTGTTGGTGATTATATGGTGTGTGTGTTGGTGATTATATGGTGTGTGTGTGTTGGTGATTATATGGTGTGTGTGTTGGTGATTATATGATGTGTGTGTTGGTGATTATATGGTGGGTGTGTTGGTGATTATATGGTGTGTGTGTTGGTGATTATATGATGTGTGTGTTGGTGATTATATGGTGGGTGTGTTGGTGATTATATGGTGGGTGTGTTGGTGATTAGATGGTGTGTGTGTTGGTGATTATATGGGGTGTGTGTTGGTGATTATATGGTGGGTGTGTTGCTGATTATATGGTGTGGGTGTTGGTGATTATATGGTTTGTGTGTTGGTGATTCTATGGTGTGTGTGCTGGTGTTGATATGATGCATGTGTTGGTGATTATATGGTGGGTGTGTTGCTGATTATATGGTGTGGGTGTTGGTGATTATATGGTGTGTGTGTTGGTGATTCTATGGTGTGTGTGTGTTGGTGATTATATGATGTGGGTGTTGGTGATTATACGGTGTGGGTGTTGGTGATTATATGGTGGGTGTATGTTGGTGATTATATGGTGTGTGTGTTGGTGTTTATATGGTGTGTGTGTTGGTGATTATATGGTTGGTGTGTTGATGATTATATGGTGTGTGTGTTGGTGATTATATGGTGTGTGTGTTGGTGATTATATGGTGGGTGTGTGTTGGTGATTTTTGGTGGGTGTGTTGGTGATTATATGGTGTGTGTGTTGGTGATTATATGGTTGGTGTGTTGATGATTATATGGTGTGTGTGTTGGTGATTATATGGTGTGTGTGTTGGTGATTTTTGGTGGGTGTGTTGGTGATTATATGGTGTGTGTATTGGTGATTATATGGTGTGTGTGTTGGTGATTATATGGTGGGTGTGTTGGTGATTATATGGTGGGTGTTGGTGATTATATGGTGTGTTTTGGTGATTATATGGTGTGTTTTGGTGATTATATGGTGTGTGTGTTGGTGTGTGTTTTGGTGATTATATGGTGTGTGTGTTGGTGATTATATGGTGTGTGTGTTGGTGATTATATGGTGTGTGTGTTGGTGATTATATGGTGTGTGTGTGTTGGTGATTTTTGGTGGGTGTGTTGGTGATTATATGGTGTGTGTTGGTGATTATATGGCGGGTGTGTTGGTGATTATACGGTGGGTGTGTTGGTGATTATATGGTGTGTGTGTTGGTGATTATATGGTGGGTGTGTTGGTGATTATATGGTGTGTGTGTTGGTGATTATATGGTGGGTGTGTTGGTGATTATATGGTGGGTGTTGGTGATTATATGGTGGGTGTGTTGGTGATTATATGGTGGGTGTTGGTGATTATATGGTGGGTGTGTTGGTGATTATATGGTGTGTGTTGGTGATTATATGGTGTGTGTGTTGGTGATTATGTGGTGTGTGTTGGTGATTATATGGTGTGTGTTTTGGTGATTATATGGTGTGTGTTGGTGATTATATGGTGTGTGTGTTGGTGATTATATGGTGTGTGTGTTGGTGATTATATGGTGTGTGTTGGTGATTATATGGTGGGTGTGTTGGTGATTATACGGTGGGTGTGTTGGTGATTATACGGTGTGTGTGTGGTGATTATACGGTGTGTGTGTTGGTGATTGTATGGTGTGTGTGTTGGTGATTGTATGGTGTGTGTGTTGGTGATAATATGGTGTGTGTGTTGGTGATTATATGGTGTGTGTGTTGGTGATTATATGGTGTGTGTGTTGGTGATTATATGGTGTGTGTGTTGGTGATTATATGGTGTGTGTTGGTGATTATATGGTGTGTGTGTTGGTGATTGTATGGTGTGTGTGTTGCTGATTATATGGTGTGTGTGTTGGTGATTATATGGTGTGTGTGTTGGTGATTATATGGTGGGTGTGTTGGTGATTATATGGTGTGTGTGTTGGTGATTATATGGTGTGTGTGTTGGTGATTATATGGTGGGTGTGTTGGTGATTATATGGTGTGTGTGTTGGTGATTATATGGTGGGTGTGTTGGTGATTATATGGTGGGTGTGTTGGTGATTATACGGTGGGTGTGTTGGTGATTATACGGTGGGTGTGTTGGTGATTATACCGTGGGTGTGTTGGTGATTATACGGTGTGTGTGTTGGTGATTGTATGGTGTGTGTGTGTGTTGGTCATTATATGGTGTGTGTGTTGGTGATTATATGGTGTGTGTTGGTGATTATATGGTGGATGTGTTGGTGATTATATGGTGTGTGTGTTGGTGATTATATGGTGTGTGTGTTGGTGATTATATGGTGTGTGTGTTGGTGATTATATGGTGTGTGTGTTGGTGATTAAATGGTGGATGTGTTGGTGATTATATGGTGTGTGTGTTGGTGATTATATGGTGTGTGTGTTGGTGATTATACGGTGTGTGTGTTGGTGATTGTATGGTGTGTGTGTGTGTTGGTCATTATATGGTGTGTGTGTTGGTGATTATATGGTGTGTGTTGGTGATTATATGGTGGATGTGTTGGTGATTATATGGTGTGTGTGTTGGTGATTATATGGTGTGTGTGTTGGTGATTATATGGTGTGTGTGTTGGTGATTATATGGTGTGTGTGTTGGTGATTAAATGGTGGATGTGTTGGTGATTATATGGTGTGTGTGTTGGTGATTATATGGTGTGTGTGTTGGTGATTATATGGTGTGTATGTTGGTGATTAAATGGTGTGTGTGTTGGTGATTATATGGTGTGTGTGTTGGTGATTATATGGTGTGTGTGTTGGTGATTATATGGTGGGTGTGTTGGTGATTATATGGTGTGTGTGTTGGTGATTATATGGTGTGTGTGTTGGTGATTATATGGTGGATGTGTTGGTGATTATATGGTGTGTGTGTTGGTGATTATATGGTGGATGTGTTGGTGATTATATGGTGGGTGTGTTGGTGATTATATGGTATGTGTTGGTGATTATATGGTGTGTGTTGGTGATTATATGGTGTGTGTGTTGGTGATTATATGGTGGATGTGTTGGTGATTGTATGGTGTGTGTGTGTTGGTGATTATATGGTGGATGTGTTGGTGATTATATGGTGTGTGTTGGTGATTATATGGTGTGTGTTGGTGATTATATGGTGTGTGTGTTGGTGATTATATGGTGTGTGTGTTGGTGATTATATGGTGGATGTGTTGGTGATTATATGGTGGGTGTGTTGGTGATTATATGGTGTGTGTTGGTGATTATATGGTGTGTGTTGGTGATTATATGGTGTGTGTGTTGGTGATTTTCTGGTGTGTGTGTTGGTGATTATATGGTGTGTGTTGGTGATTATATGGTGTGTGTGTTGGTGATTTTCTGGTGTGTGTGTTGGTGATTATATGGTGGGTGCGTTGGTGATTATATGGTGGGTGCGATTTCGCCTACCAGGTCGGCTTCAAGGTGGGAGAAGTCGGTGGTAGGGGGCGACTCTGCTGCTGCGTGGATCATGTCGATAAGTTGAATCTTGCCCCAATCTTGCACCTTTCCTGGCCCTATTAAAGGCTGCGGGTCTGGTGACGTCACTGGGTGACACGATTATCGCCGATTTATTTAAAGGGGCCATGGCCCCAGTTACTGTCAGTTGCTAATTGATAGCATTCAGTGCTGTCAGTGTGTGAGTCTCTGCACTATGAGCTTGCAGCACCAACGTGCAGCACCTCGCTTCACAGATGAATCCCTCCATCATCTTGTGGAGGCAGTGAGAGTACATAGGGAGGTTCGCTTCCCTGCGGACGGCAGGAAGAGGCCTCCCCAGCAGACAAAGGCAGCGTGGCTGCAGATATCGCAGGAGGTTAAGAGGCTGTCGGTGTTGGGTGCTTTACCGCAAGAGGTTCAATGATCTAGTAAGATTAGGCAAAGTGAGTATTAATCCACAATTACCTTGATGCTGCTGTGCGTCTCATCACATTCGCACCACTCTACATTGCCACCCCTACTCCTGCACAACGCTACACAGCCCAACATCCCTTGTACCTTCATCCATCCCGCTAACTCTATCTACATTATCAGATCGCCATCTTACTATGCAGCCCTCACACTGAGCATCGTCGTTATGCAATGACAGCAACTAATGACACAAAAGGAGGCAACTTGGAATTGCCAACCCACTCCATCAAATTGTCAGTGTAAAGCTCTATGCCATTCCATTCCTTGCACTCATACCATCACTCTCAATGAACCTTCTCTTCTTTCCCTCCTTGCAGGAAAAGATAGCCCACAATAAGAGGGAGAGGGAGAGAACGGGAGGAGGGCCTCCACAACCATGTCATACCTGACGAGTGCAAAGGAGGCAGCACTGGAGATTGCTGGAGTGGTGGATGTTCCGGAAGTGGGGGACGGAGAGAGAGGCTCAGCAGAAGAAGCTGGTGACAGAATGAATTTCCATACAATTGCATGCCTTTCATCATTGCCTCATATGGGGTGTGATGTCAAGACAAGATGAATGCTCATCATGTGGATAATGGCATGTGTCTGCAGTAGACAGCCTGTATATCTAACTGATGTCTTCACTCTCCCACAGGTCCATCAAGAGCCCCTCACCCCAATGTCCAGGAGCAACAGCAAGAAGACTCCTCAGAGGAGCCTCCTGCCTCTGAGGGCGCAGCGTCACCTCAGACAACGCAACCCAGCACCAGCGCAGAGACGCACACCTCGGTGGGTATGTCGCGAGATAGAGTAGTGTTGTCACCTGGTGTCTCACAGATCACAACTGAGCAGCAGCAGATGGTGGAGACATTGACAGCAGTGGAGACTCCTCGTTGGAGGGCGCAGGAGTCTCCCAGCTCTGCTCAGCTGCATGCAGACGCTGAGCCTCGGGGACCATCCAGGAAGAGGGCATTCCTGGAGCTGCAGGAACAAGTGCAGGAGGCTCTGACTGGTTTTGTGACCGCGGTGACTGCGAGTGTACAGAGAATGGAGGAGTCCATCTCCAGCATGAGCAACACCATGGCGCACTCACTCGCAACTATAGCTTCCTCCATGGATAGGATGGCCACCTGCATGGAGGAGACACGGCGCCAGTCGCATGAGAACATTGATTCTCTTCAAAATAGATGCTCATCTATGGAGGAGAGATGGGGAAAAATGGAGGAGAGATGGGCATCTATGGAGGAGAGAAACCAGAGGCTCATAGACATCCTTTGTAGGAGGGATGTCAGTCTAGAGGTGAGCCCTCATGGCCCCACTGAAGTGCAGCAAGGTGCTCTCTAGCTACTTGCTAGCAGTAGCTGATGAGAGGGATGATGGTGGGAGGGGAAATGTAAGTGGGGGCTCCGCTTCAAGCGCTCCAGCTTCCACCCCCTTGCCAACCCCTCGGTCAGAGCCCCCGATGCCTCCCCGACAGTGATGGCCGAGTCTGCACACGCACAGTCGCAGGAGGAGCAGACGTTGGCGGGGCCCTCACAGGCCCCAAAACCCAGAGGACCACCACCAAAGGCGTCTAAGCAGGCGCAGCACGGAGATGAGGAGGCTGCCTCTACCTCTGCTGAAGCCACAGGGGGGTAGCACGACGTAGAAGCACCCGGAAAAGAAAGATCCCACACAATAAGTCACAAGGGTAGTCACTCGGGTGTGTCTTTCTTTATCAATATCATGTTAGTATTCTATGAAGTGCTGTTAATAAATCATGTAATTGTCACACTTGGAGGTCGTTGGCAAATTTGTGTGATGAAATGAAAGTGGCAGAGTGAAGGATCGGGGCTCATTTCACACCCAGCAATGGTGGTGAGAGTCAAAACAAGGGACCAATCATTGTGCATGGTGTTGGTGTTGGGTGATGCCAACCTGCGTACGCAGGTGGCAGCCACATGTATGAGCTGCATAAAGTTATTGAACCCATTGATAAGGGTATCCCTGGCATGACCGGCAGCAACGTGCTCGCGTACTGGTTGCAATGGGACCGCCGGCTCGTCCAGGTGTTCCTCATCCTCGTAACCAACCTCATGGGGAGCCTCCCTGTCTCATCCTCCTCGTCCTCATCCTCCTCGTCCTCATCCTCCTCGTCCTCATCCTCCTCGTCCTCATCCTCCTCGTCCTCATCCTCCTCGTCCTCATCCTCCTCGTCCTCATCCTCCTCGTCCTCATCCTCCCTGTCCTCATCCTCCTCGTCCTCATCCTCCTCGTCCTCTGATGAGGCTGTGCGCTCAGCGCTGTCTTCCCCATCCAGTACTAATCGTTGCTGCTGCGCTATGTTGTGCAGGGCGCAGCACACCATGATTATTCAGGAGAACTTGGCTGGTGTGTACTGAAGGGCTCCTCCAGATCTGTCGAGGCATCTGAAGCGCATTTTGAGCAAGCCTATTGTCTGCTCGATGACACTTCTCGTGGAGATGTGGCTTTGATTATAACGTCCCTCGGGCTCGTTGGTTGGCCTCCTCAAAGGTGTCATGAGCCACGTCTTCAGGCGATAGCCCTCGTCTCCAAGCAGCCAGCCGCCAAGACTGTTTGGCGGGGTGAAGAGCTGAGGGAGGGTGGACTGGTTCAGGATGTACGAGTCATGGCAGCTGCCAGGGAACTTGGCGCACACATGGATGATAATCTTCCGATGGTTGCAGACTAGCTACACATTGAGGGGGTGGAAGCAATTGCGGTTAACAGATGCTACTGGGTTGTGATGGGGAGCCCTGATGGCCACGTGTGCAGTCGATGACTCCCTGCACCCGTGGGAAGCCAGCTACAGCGGCAAAGCCAAGCGTACGCTCAGTGATAGTGGCTTCATCAGTGGCCAAATGGAGATAACTTGCGGACTTGTTAAAGAGGGCATCGGTTTCCTGTGCGATGCTTCTGTGTGCGGCCAATTGTGAAAGGTCTGCAGCAGATGCCTGGAAGAAGCCTGAGGCGAAGAAGTTGATGGCAAGTATGAGTTTGACAGCCACTGGTAAGGAGTGTCCACCCGCTCCTCTGGGCTGCAACTCTTGTTCCAGTAAAACGCAAATGTCTGCGACGACCTGGCACGATAGCCTGAGCCTCCTTTGGCACTGCTGCTCCGTCATGTTGAGGAAGCTCATCCTCTGCCTGTATACCCTGTTTTGGGGGTATGGCCTCTGGCGCGGTGCAGCCCTGCGCTGATGCCCTCTGCCCTGTGCAGCATCAGGTGGTTGAGGCGAAGGTTGGCGCTCTTGTTGTTGCTGCTGGTGTGGCTGGTTCTGCTGCTGCTGCGGCTGATCGTCATCAGATTCGGAGGACCAAGGTGACAGAGCAAAAATCATGCCCATTCTGATGATTCATATGGCAGGTGACGTTCAGGTGACAGAACCAATCTATCAAGGGTTAGATATGATGTCGCAGGAAGGTGACAGTAAATAGAGAGTTTACTGCAAACACTTCCCAAATGCATAAAGTTTAAAAATCTGTTCCAAATACTCAGGCCTGAAGCTTCTGAGAGTGGAAAGTGACCAGCTGTAAAATGGCAGGTTTTAAACCACTTTTGCATCTGTCACCTGTTGAAAGAAATGGAGAGTTGGTCAGAACATAACATATTTACCTGGCGTGATCCACGAGCGACAGGAACCTCGTGGAAAACTTGGGAAAATACTTTGTGCCTGCTAAAATGGTGAGTAAATTGGTTTAAACACCCTCTCGACTAGCACAGTTGAATGAACTGCCTCTTAGTGCCGTGTCTGCAAAGCGCAGGCAGAACCTGCACTAGGGAAACACAAAAGGAGACGGGTTTAGAGCGGAATACCGCCTCACTGTCAGTCATTTGGATTTTGACAGTGGACTCACCTCCGAACCCGCCCTCTGAGCTGCGACAAAATTCAGCCCTGTGTGTGTGTTGGGGATTATATGGCGGGTGTGTTGGAGATTATATGGTGTGTGTGTTGGTGATTATATGGTGTGTGTTGGTGATTATATGGCGGGTGTGTTGGTGATTATATGGTGTGTGTGTTGGAGATTATATGGTGTGTGTGTTGATGATTATATGGTGTGTGTGTTGGTGATTATATGGTGTGTGTTGGTGATTATATGGCGGGTGTGTTGGAGATTATATGGTGTGTGTGTTGATGATTATATGGTGTGTGTGTTGGTGATTATATGGTGTGTGTTGGTGATTATATGGCGGGTGTGTTGGAGAATATATGGTTGGTGTGTTGGTGATTATATGGTTGGTGTGTTGGTGATTATATGGTGTGTGTGTTGGTGATTATATGGTGGGTGTGTTGGTGATTATATGGTGTGTGTGTTGGTGATTATATGGTGTGTGTGTTGGTGATTATATGGTGTGTGTGTTGGTGATTATATGGTTGGTGTGTTGGTGATTATATGGTTGGTGTGTTGGTGATTATATGGTGGGTGTGTTGGTGATTATATGGTGTGTGTGTTGGTGATTATATGGTGGGTGTGTTGGTGATTATATGGTTGGTGTGTTGGTGATTATATGGTTGGTGTGTTGGTGATTATATGGTGTGTGTGTTGGTGATTATATGGTGGGTGTGTTGGTGATTATATGGTGTGTGTGTCGATGGTTATATTGTGGGTGTGTTGGTGATTATACATAGATACATAGATACATAGAAGATAGGAGCAGGAGTAGGCCATCCGGCCCTTCGAGCCTGCTCCGCCATTTAATGAGATCATGGCTGATCCTCCAATTCAGTATCCCGTCCCCGCCTTCTCTCCGTAACCCTTAACCCCTTTTGCCTGTAGAAATATATCTAATTCCCTCTTAAATATATTTAATGAGCTGGCGTACACTGCCCTCTGTGGCAATGAGTTCCACAGGTTCACCACCCTCTGAGTGAAGAAATTCCCCCTCATTTCTGTCCTAAATGGTTTAGCCCTTATCCTTAAATTATGTCCTCTAGTTCTGTTCTCACCCGCCAAGGGAAACATTCCTTCTGCATCTAGTCTGTCTAGACCTGTCAGAATTTTATACACTTCTATGAGGTCCCCTCTCAATCTTCTAAACTCCAGTGTGTACATCCCTAAACTACATAGTCTCTCCTCATAGGTCAATCCCGCCATTCCTGGTATCAGCCTGGTGAATCGCCGCTGCACCCCCTCCATGGCAAGAACATCTTTCCTCAGATGAGGCGACCAAAACTGTACACAGTACTCGAGGTGTGGTCTCACCAGTGCCCTGTACAGCTGCAGCAAGGTATCCCTGTTCCTGTATTCCAACCCTTTTGCTATGAAGGCCAGCATACCGTTTGCCTTCTTGACCGCCTGTTGCACCTGCATGCTCGCCTTCAGTGACTGGTGTACAAGAACACCCAGGTCTCTCTGTACTTCCCCCTCTCCCAATTTATTGCCATTTAAATAATAATTTGCCCTCCCGTTCCTGCACCCAAGGTGGATAACTTCGCACTTGTCCACATTATAGTGCATCTGCCATTTATCCGCCCAATCACCCAGTCTGTCCAAATCGCTCTGGAGCTTCCTGGTCTCCTCCTCTGAGCCCACCCCCCCTCCTAGTTTAGTGTCGTCTGCAAATTTGGAAATGCTGCATCCGACTCCCTGATCCAGGTCATTAATGTAAATTGTGAACAGCTGGGGACCCAGGACAGATCCCTGTGGTACCCCACTTGTTACTGCCTGCCATTCAGAAAATGAGCCGTTTATTCCAACTCTCTGTTTTCTATCTGACAGCCAGTTCTCTATCCACGTCAATACTTTCCCCTTTATCCCATGAGCTTCAATTTTCCCTGCTAATCTTTTATGTGGGACCTTATCGAAGGCCTTTTGGAAGTCCAGGTACACCACATCTACTGGCTCTCCCCCATCTATTTTACCAGTTACTCCCTCAAAAAATTCCAATAGATTAGTCAAGCACGATTTACCCTTTGTAAATCCATGTTGACTCTGTCCTATCCTGTCCCCATTTGCTAAGTGCTCCGCTATTTCATCCTTAATGATGGACTCCAGCATTTTGCCCACAACTGATGTAAGGCTTACAGGTCTGTAATTACCTGCTTTTTCCCTACCCCCCTTTTTGAATAGTGGGGTAACGTTAGCTACCCTCCAATCCATGGGCACTGTTCCCGAGTCTAATGAATTCTGAAAAATCATACTTAGTGCATCCGCTATCTCTAGGGCCACCTCCTTCAGCACCCTAGGATGCATGTTATCAGGCCCTGGGGATTTGTCCGCCTTCAATCCCTTTAGCTTCCTTAACACCATATCCTTAGAGATATTGATTTGCGTCAGTTCCTCCTTTGCAAATGTCCCTATTTTTCCCGATATCCCAGGGAGGTTTTTTGTGTCTTCCTTCGTAAAGACTGACCCAAAGTATGCATTTAGTTGGACTGCCATTTCCTTATTTCCCGTTATATATTCCCCCGTATCTGACTGCAATGGGCCAACTTTGGTTTTCACCAGTCTTTTCCTCTTGATATACTTATAAAAGCTTTTGGAGTTAGTTTTTATATTTTCCGCCAGCTTGCTTTCGTAAGCTATTTTGCCCCTCTTGATTAAGCCCTTTGTCCTCCTTTGCTCTATCTTAAACTGTTCCCAATCTTCCGCTCTGGCGCTTTTTTTGGCTATTTTATACGCCCTATCTTTGGATTTTATGCTGTCTCTAATTTCCCCTGTTATCCACGGTTGAGTCACCTTTTTAGATTTCCTTTTATGCCAGATTGGTATAAACAATTTTTGCAATTTTGTCATTCTATCTTTAAATGCTTGCCATTGTTTATCTACCTCCAGTCCTCCCAGGAACGTTGTCCAATCAGACCTACTCAGTTCCCGTCTAATGGCATCATAATTCCCCTTGTTTAAATTCAGGACCTTAGTATCTGAGTCAATTTCTTCGCTCTCCATTTCGAGTGAGAAATCGATCATGTTATGATCGCTCTGACCCAAGGGTCCCCGTACAACAAGATTACTAATTAGTCCCTTCTCATTGCACAGTACCCAGTCCAATATAGCCTGTTCCCGAGTTGGTTCCTCGACATATTGATCCAGATAACCATCCCTTAAACACTCAAGGAATTCCTCCTCCTCATTATTTTTACTGATTAGGCTATTCCAATCTATATGTAAGTTAAAGTCACCTATGATGACAGCTGTGCTCTTATTGCATGCTTCTCTAATTTCCCTCGTGATGCCCTCCCCAACCTCTATTTTACTATTTGGAGGCCTATATACCACTCCTATTAATGTTTTTCGCCCCTCGCTATTGTGGGTGTGTTGGTTTTTATAGTATGTGTTGATGATTGCATGGTGGGTATGTTTGTGATTGTAAGGTTGGTTTAGGGTGATTAAGATGAGTTTGTGGGTGATTACGTGGTGTGTGTTTTCGTGGTAATATGTTGCTGATTATGAAGTGAGTGCGTTGGTGATTTTATGGCGTGTGTATGTTTGTGATTATGGTGAGTGTGTTCATGATCATGCGGTGAGTGTCGGTGAAAATACGGCGAGTATCGGTGATTTTCTGTTGGTTGTGCTGGTGATTATATGATGTGTGTGCTTGTGACTATATGGTTGGTCTGTTGGTGATTACATGAAGTTGTGTGTGATTACATGGTGTGTGTGTTCCTGGTAATATGGTGCGTGTTTTGGTGATTGTGGTAAGTGATTTGATGATTCTTTGGTGTGTGTGTTGGTGATTACGGTGAGTACGTTGGTGATCATGCGGAGTGTGTGTCGGTGATTATACGGTGAGTCTGTCGGTGATTATACTTTGGTTGTGTTGGTGTTTATATGGTGTGTGTGTTGGTGATTATATGGTGTGTATGTTGGTGATTATATAGTTGGCATGTTGGTGATTATTAGGTGTGTGTGTTGATTACATGGTGGGTACTTTTGTGGTTATATGGTGGATTTTTGGTGATTATATGGTGGGTGTGTTTTGGTGATTATGGTGGGTGTGTTTTGGTGATGATATGGTGTGTGTGTTTTGGTGATTATGTGTTGGATGTTGGTCTTTCACACGTGGTTCCTTTCTCATCACAGGTTTGTTTCATTCTCTCAAATCTATCCTTTTCTTATTTTTCCCAAGTTCGCCTAGATTTGAAATTAATTGGTATTGTTGACAAAACTAGTCACGCGGTAGAGCAGATTTACAATCCTCTACAAGGAACTTTGATCTTCTAAATCAGGCTTGTTTGATTGAATTTTAGACAACATGTTTATTCAATGTTGTTCATAAATATTCAGATGTTAAATTTTCATTTATTATTCATGATTTACTGATTCATTTTGAATCAAATCACTGTACCTCTTCTATATGTAGTGAGCCTAATTTAAAACCATTTACAGAAACAGACGCCATTTATTCATGACACTGACATATTTTATACTTAAGTACGTGGCTTTCGTAATTTCAGTCTCACTATTTTCCCATAATTAACCCACTCACTAAGGCTACACGAAACTCACACTGAGTGAACTCTCCAACACACTCACACTGAGAGAACCCCAGACACACTCACACTGAACCCTCCGACACACTCACACTGACACTGAACCCCCGACACACTCACACTGAACCCCCGACACACTCACACTGAACCCCCCAACACACTCACACTGAACCCCCCGACACACTCACACTGAGAGAACCCCCAACACACTCACACTGAACCCCCGACACACTCACACTGAGAGAACCCCCAACACACTCACACTGAACCCCCGACACACTCACACTGAACCCCGAAACACTCACACTGAACCCCCAACACACTCACACTGAACCCCCCAACACACTCACACTGAACCCCCGACACACTCACACTGAACCCCCCGACACACTCACACTGAACCCCCGGCACACTCACACTGAACCCCCGACACACTCACACTGAACCCCCGACACACTCACACTGAACCCCTGACACACTCACACTGAACCCCCGACACACTCACACTGAACCCCCGACACACTCACACTGAACCCCCGACACACTCACACTGAACCCCTGACACACTCACACTGAACCCCCGACACACTCACACTGAACCCCCCAACACACTCACACTGTACCCCCCGACACACTCACACTGAACCCCCGAAACACTCACACTGAACCCCGACACACTCACACTGAACCCCCCGACACACTCACACTGAACCCCCGACACACTCACACTGAACCCCCCGACACACTCACACTGAACCCCCCGACACACTCACACTGAACCCCCGACACACTCACACTGAACCCCCGACACACTCACACTGAACCCCCCTGACACACTCACACTGAACCCCCAACACACTCACACTGAACCCCCGACACACTCACACTGAACCCCCGACACACTCACACTGAACCCCTGACACACTCACACTGAACCCCCGACACACTCACACTGAACCCCCCGACACACTCTCACTGAACCCCCCAACACACTCACACTGAACCCCCCGACACACTCACACTGAACCCCCGACACACTCACACTGAACCCCTGACACACTCACACTGAACCCCCCGACACACTCACACTGAATCCCCCGACACACTCACACTGAACCCCCCGACACACTCACACTGAACCCCCGACACACTCACACTGAACCCCCGACACACTCACACTGAACCCCCGACTCACTCACACTGAACCCCCGACACACTCACACTGAACCACCGACACACTCACACTGAACCCCCGACACACTCACACTGAACCCCCGACACACTCACACTGAACCCCCGACACACTCACACTGAACCCCCGACACACTCACACTGAACCCCCGACACACTCACACTGAACCCCCGACACACTCACACTGAACCCCCGACACACTCACACTGAACCCCCGACACACTCACACTGAACCCCCGACACACTCACACTGAACCGCCCGACACACTCACACTGAACCCCCCGACACACTCACACTGAACCCACGACACACTCACACTGAACCCCCGACACACTCACACTGAACCCCCGACACACTCACACTGAACCCCCGACACACTCACACTGAAGCCCCGACACACTCTCACTGAACCCCCGACACACTCACACTGAACCCCCGACACACTCACACTGAAGCCCCGACACACTCACACTGAAGCCCCGACACACTCACACTGAACCCCCGACACACTCACACTGAAGCCCCGACACACTCACACTGAACCCCCGACACACTCACACTGAAGCCCCGACACACTCACACTGAACCCCCGACACACTCACACTGAAGCCCCGACACACTCACACTGAACCCCCGACACACTCACACTGAAGCCCCCGACACACTCACACTGAACCCCGACACACTCACACTGAACCCCGACACACTCACACTGAACCCCCCGACACACTCACACTGAACCCCCGACACACTCACACTGAACCCCGACACACTCACACTGAACCCCCGACACACTCACACTGAACCCCCCGACACACTCACACTGAACCCCCGACACACTCACACTGAACCCCCGACACACTCACACTGAACCCCCCGACACACTCACACTGAACCCCCGACACACTCACACTGAGAGAACCCCCGACACACTCACACTGAACCCCCGACACACTCACACTGAACCCCCGACACACTCACACTGAACCCCCGACACACTCACACTGAACCCCCGACACACTCACACTGAACCCCCGACACACTCACACTGAACCCCCCGACACACGTCACACTTGAAGCCCCCGACACACTCACACGATCCCGACCACTCACACGGAACACCCGACACACTCACACTGAACCCCCGACACACTCACACTAACCCCCGACACACTCACACGGAACCCCCCACACACTCACACTGAGACCCCCGACACACTCTCGACTGAACCCCCGACACACTCACATTGAACCCCCGACACACTCACACTGAACCCCCCGACACACTCACTGAACCCCGACATCCACACTGAACCCCGACACACTCACACTGAACCCCCGACACACTCACACTGAACCCCCGACACACTCACACTGAACCCCCGACACACGTCACACTGAACCCCGACACACTCACACTGAAACACCCCGACACACTCACACTGAACCCCCCGACACACTCAGCACTGAGACCCCCGACACACTCACACTGAACCCCCGACACACTCACACTGAACCCCCGACACACTCACACTGAACCCCAGACACACTCACACTGAGACCCCCGACACACTCACACTGAACCCCCCGACACACTCACACTGAACCCCCGACACACTCACACTGACAACCCCCGACACACTCACACTGAACCCCGACACACTCACACTGAACCCCCGACACACTCACACTGAACCCCCGACACACTCACACTGAGAGAACCCCCGACACACTCACACTGAACCCCCGACACACTCACACTGAACCCCGACACACTCACACTGAACCCCCGACACACTCACACTGAACCCCCGACACACTCACACTGAACCCCCGACACACTCACACTGAACCCCCGACACACTCACACTGAACCCCCGACACACTCACACTGAACCCCCGACACACTCACACTGAACCCCCGACACACTCACACTGAACCCCCGACACACTCACACTGAACCCCCCGACACACTCACACTGAACCCCCGACACACTCACACTGAACCCCCGACACACTCACACTGAACCCCCGACACACTCACACTGAACCCCCGACACACTCACACTGAACCCCCGACACACTCACACTGAACCCCCCGACACACTCACACTGAACCCCCCGACACACTCACACTGAACCCCCGACACACTCACACTGAACCCCGACACACTCACACTGAACCCCCCGACACACTCACACTGAACCCCCCGACACACTCACACTGAACCCCCGACACACTCACACTGAAACCCCCGACACACTCACACTGAACCCCCGACACACTCACACTGAACCCCCGACACACTCACACTGAACCCCCCGACACACTCACACTGACCCCCCGACACACTCCCACTGAACCCCGACACACTCACACTGAACCCCACGACACACTCACACTGAAACCACCCCGACAACACTCACACTGAACCCCCCGACACACTCACACTGAACCCACCGACACACTCACACCGAACCCCCGACACACTCACACTGAACCCCGACACACTCACACTGAACCCCCGACACACTCACCACGAACCCCGACACACTCACACTGAACCCCCCGACACACTCACACTGAACCCCGACACACTCACACGTGAACCCCGACACACTCACACTGAACCCGACAACTCACTCAGAACCCCGACAACTCACACTGAACCCCCGACACACTCACACTGAACCCCCGACACACTCACACTGAACCCCCCGACAAACTCACACTGAACCCCCGACACCTCTCACACTGAACCCCGACACACTCACACTGAACCCCCGACACACTCACACTGAACCCCCGACACACTCACACTGAACCCCCGACACACTCACACTGAACCCCCGACACACTCACACTGAACCCCCGACACACTCACACTGAACCCCCCGACACACTCACACTGAACCCCCGACACACTCACACTGAACCCCCGACACACTCACACTGAACCCCGACACACTCACACTGAACCCCGACACACTCACACTGAACCCCCGACACACTCACACTGAGAACCCCCGACACACTCACACTGAACCCCCGACACACTCACACTGAACCCCCGACACACTCACACTGAGAGACCCCCGACACACTCACACTGAACCCCCGACACACTCACACTGAACCCCCGACACACTCACACTGAACCCCGACACACTCACACTGAACCCCCGACACACTCACACTGAACCCCGACACACTCACACTGAACCCCCGACACACTCACACTGAACCCCCGACACACTCACACTGAACCCCCGACACACTCACACTGAACCCCCGACACACTCACACTGAACCCCCCGACACACTCACACTGAACCCCGACACACTCACACTGAACCCCGACACACTCACACTGAACCCCCGACACACTCACACTGAACCCCCGACACACTCACTCTGAACCCCCCGACACACTCACACTGAACCCCCCGACACACTCACACTGAACCCCCGACACACTCACACTGAACCCCCGACACACTCACACTGAACCCCCGACACACTCACACTGAAACCCCCGACACACTCACACTGAACCCCCGACACACTCACACTGAAACCCCCGACACACTCACACTGAACCCCCGACACACCACCACTGAACCCCGACACACTCACACTGAACCCCCGCACACTCACACTGAAACCCCCGACACACTCACACTGAACCCCCCGACACACTCACACTGAACCCCCCGACACACTCACACTGAACCCCCGACACACTCACACTGAACCCCCGACACACTCACACTGAGAACCCCCGACACACTCACACTGAGAACCCCGACACACTCACACTGAACCCCCGACACACTCACACTGAACCCCCGACACACTCACACTGAACCCCGACACACTCACACTGAACCCCCGACACACTCACACTGAGACCCCGACACACTCACCTGAACCCTCAACAACTCACACTGAACCCCCCGACACACTCACACTGAACCCCCGACACACTCACACTGAACCCCCGACACATCACACTGAACCCCCGACACACTCACACTGAACCCCCCGACACACTCACACTGAGAGAACCCCCGACACACTCACACTGAAACCCCCGACACACTCACACTGAAACCCCCGACACACTCACACTGAACCCCCGACACACTCACACTGAACCCCCGACACACTCACACTGAACCCCCGACACACTCACACTGAACCCCCGACACACTCACACTGAACCCCGACACACTCACACTGAACCCCCGACACACTCACACTGAACCCCCGACACACTCACACTGAACCCCCGACACACTCACACTGAACCCCCGACACACTCACACTGAACCCCCGACACACTCACACTGAACCCCCGACACACTCACACTGAACCCCCGACACACTCACACTGAACCCCCGACACACTCACACTGAGACCCCGACACACTCACACTGAACCCCCGACACACTCACACTGAACCCCCGACACACTCACACTGAACCCCCGACACACTCACACTGAACCCCGACACACTCACACTGAACCCCCGACACACTCACACTGAACCCCCGACACACTCACACTGATCCCCCGACACACTCACACTGAACCCCCCGACACACTCACACTGAACCCCGACACACTCACACTGAACCCCCGACACACTCACACTGAACCCCCGACACACTCACACTGAACCCCCGACACACTCACACTGAACCCCCGACACACTCACACTGAGAACCCCCGACACACTCACACTGAACCCCCGACACACTCACACTGAACCCCCGACACACTCACACTGAGAGAACCCCCGACACACTCACACTGAACCCCCGACACACTCACACTGAACCCCGACACACTCACACTGAACCCCCGACACACTCACACTGAACCCCCGACACACTCACACTGAACCCCCGACACACTCACACTGAACCCCCGACACACTCACACTGAACCCCGACACACTCACACTGAACCCCCGACACACTCACACTGAACCCCCGACACACTCACACTGAACCCCCGACACACTCACACTGAACCCCGACACACTCACACTGAACCCCCGACACACTCACACTGAACCCCCGACACACTCACACTGAACCCCCGACACACTCACACTGAACCCCCGACACACTCACACTGAACCCCCGACACACTCACACTGAACCCCCGACACACTCACACTGAACCCCCGACACACTCACACTGAACCCCCGACACACTCACACTGAACCCCCCGACACACTCACACTGAACCCCCGACACACTCACACTGAACCCCCGACACACTCACACTGAACCCCCGACACACTCACACTGAACCCCCGACACACTCACACTGAACCCCCGACACACTCACACTGAACCCCCGACACACTCACACTGAACCCCCGACACACTCACACTGAACCCCGACACACTCACACTGAACCCCCGACACACTCACACTGAACCCCCGACACACTCACACTGAACCCCCCGACACACTCACACTGAACCCCCGACACACTCACACTGAACCCCGACACACTCACACTGAACCCCCGACACACTCACACTGAACCCCCGACACACTCACACTGAACCCCCGACACACTCACACTGAACCCCCGACACACTCACACTGAACCCCCGACACACTCACACTGAACCCCCGACACACTCACACTGAACCCCCGACACACTCACACTGAACCCCCGACACACTCACACTGAACCCCCGACACACTCACACTGAACCCCCGACACACTCACACTGAACCCCCGACACACTCACACTGAACCCCCGACACACTCACACTGAACCCCCGACACACTCACACTGAACCCCCGACACACTCACACTGAACCCCCGACACACTCACACTGAACCCCCGACACACTCACACTGAACCCCCGACACACTCACACTGAACCCCCGACACACTCACACTGAACCCCCGACACACTCACACTGAACCCCCGACACACTCACACTGAACCCCCGACACACTCACACTGAACCCCCGACACACTCACACTGAACCCCCGACACACTCACACTGAACCCCCGACACACTCACACTGAACCCCCGACACACTCACACTGAACCCCCGACACACTCACACTGAACCCCCGACACACTCACACTGAACCCCCGACACACTCACACTGAGAGAACCCCGACACACTCACACTGAACCCCCGACACACTCACACTGAACCCCCGACACACTCACACTGAACCCCCGACACACTCACACTGAACCCCCCGACACACTCACACTGAACCCCCGACACACTCACACTGAAACCCCCGACACACTCACACTGAAGACCCCCGACACACTCACACTGAACCCCGACACCACTCACACTGAACCCCCCCGACACACTCACACTGAACCCCCCGACACACTCACACTGAACCCCCCGACACACTCACACTGAACCCCCGACACACTCACACTGAACCCCCCCGACACACTCCACACTGAACCCCGACACACTCACACTGAACCCCCGACACACTCACACTGAACCCCCGACACACTCACACTGAACCCCCGACACACTCACACTGAACCCCGACACACTCACACTGAACCCCCGACACACTCACACTGAACCCCCGACACACTCACACTGAACCCCCCGACACACTCACACTGAACCCCCGACACACTCACACTGAACCCCCCGACACTCACACTGAACCCCCCCGACACACTCACACTGAACCCCCGACACACTCACACTGAACCCCCGACACACTCACACTGAACCCCCGACACACTCACACTGAACCCCCGACACACTCACACTGAACCCCCGACACACTCACACTGAACCCCCCGACACACTCACACTGAACCCCGACACACTCACACTGAACCCCCGACACACTCACACTGAACCCCCGACACACTCACACTGAACCCCCCGACACACTCACACTGAACCCCCCGACACACTCACACTGAACCCCCGACACACTCACACTGAACCCCCGACACACTCACACTGAACCCCCGACACACTCACACTGAACCCCCCGACACACTCACACTGAACCCCCGACACACTCACACTGAACCCCCGACACACTCACACTGAACCCCCGACACACTCACACTGAACCCCCGACACACTCACACTGAACCCCCGACAACTCACACTGAACCCCCCGACACACTCACACTGAACCCCCGACACACTCACACTGAACCCCCGACACACTCACACTGAAACCCCCCGACACACTCACACTGAACCCCCGACACACTCACACTGAACCCCCCGACACACTCACACTGAACCCCCCGACACACTCACACTGAACCCCCCGACACACTCACACTGAACCCCCGAACACTCACACTGAACCCCGACACACTCACACTGAACCCCCGACACACTGAACCCCAGACACACTCACACTGAACCCCCGACACACTCACACTGAACCCCCGACACACTCACACTGAACCCCCGACACACTCACACTGAACCCCCGACACACTCACACTGAACCCCAGACACGACCCGACACACTCACACTGAACCCCGACACACTCACACTGAACCCCCGACACACTCACACTGAACCCCCCGACACACTCACACTGAACCCCCGACACACTCACACTGAACCCCGACACACTCACACTGAACCCCCGACACACTCACACTGAACCCCCGACACACTCACACTGAACCCCCGACACACTCACACTGAACCCCCGACACACTCACACTGAACCCCCCGACACACTCACACTGAACCCCCCGACACACTCACACTGAACCCCCGACACACTCACACTGAACCCCCGACACACTCACACTGAACCCCCGACACACTCACACTGAACCCCCGACACACTCACACTGAGAGACCCCCGACACACTCACACTGAACCCCCGACACACTCACACTGAACCCCCGACACACTCACACTGAACCCCCGACACACTCACACTGAACCCCCGACACACTCACACTGAACCCCCCGACACACTCACACTGAACCCCCGACACACTCACACTGAACCCCCGACACACTCACACTGAACCCCCCGACACACTCACACTGAACCCCCGACACACTCACACTGAACCCCGACACACTCACACTGAACCCCCGACACACTCACACTGAACCCCCGACACACTCACACTGAACCCCCGACACACTCACACTGAACCCCCGACACACTCACACTGAACCCCGACACACTCACACTGAACCCCCGACACACTCACACTGAACCCCCGACACACTCACACTGAACCCCCGACACACTCACACTGAACCCCGACACACTCACACTGAACCCCCGACACACTCACACTGAACCCCCGACACACTCACACTGAACCCCCGACACACTCACACTGAACCCCCGACACACTCACACTGAACCCCCGACACACTCACACTGAACCCCCGACACACTCACACTGAACCCCCGACACACTCACACTGAACCCCCGACACACTCACACTGAACCCCCGACACACTCACACTGAACCCCCGACACACTCACACTGAACCCCCCGACACACTCACACTGAACCCCCGACACACTCACACTGAACCCCCGACACACTCACACTGAACCCCCGACACACTCACACTGAAGCCCCCGACACACTCACACTGAACCCCCGACACACTCACTGACTGACACACTCACACTGACCCCCCGACACACTCACACTGAACCCCCGACACACTCACACTGAACCCCCGACACACTCACACTGAACCCCCGACACACTCACACTGAAACCCCCCGACACACTCACACTGAACCCCGACACACTCACACTGAACCCCCGACACACTCACACTGAGAGAACCCCCGACACACTCACACTGAACCCCGACACACTCACACTGAACCCCCGACACACTCACACTGAGAGAACCCCGACACACTCACACTGTACCCCCGACACACTCACACTGAACCCCCGACACACTCACACTGAACCCCCGACACACTCACACTGAACCCCGACACACTCACACTGACCCCCCGACACACTCACATGAACCCCCGACACACTCACACTGAACCCCCGACACACTCACACTGAACCCCCGACACACTCACACTGAACCCCGACACACTCACACTGAAGACCCCCCCGACACACTCACACTGAACCCCCGACACACTCACATGAACCCCCGACACACTCACACTGAACCCCCGACACACTCACACTGAACCCCCGACACACTCACACTGAACCCCCGACACACTCACACTGAACCCCGACACACTCACACTGAACCCCCGACACACTCACACTGAACCCTCACACTGAACCCCCGACACACTCACACTGAACCCCCGACACACTCACACTGAACCCCCGACACACTCACACTGAACCCCGACACACTCACACTGAGAACCCCCGACACACTCACACTGAACCCCCGACACACTCACACTGAACCCCCCGACACACTCACACTGAACCCCCGACACACTCACACTGAACCCCCGACACACTCACACTGAACCCCCGACACACTCACACTGAACCCCCGACAGCACTCACACTGAACCCCCGACACACTCACACTGAACCCCCGACACACTCACACTGAACCCCCCGACACACTCACACTGAACCCCCGACACACTCACACTGAACCCCGACACACTCACACTGACCCCCGACACACTCACACTGAACCCCCGACACACTCACACTGAACCCCCGACACACTCACACTGAACCCCCGACACACTCACACTGAACCCCCGACACACTCACACTGAACCCCCGACACACTCACACTGAACCCCCGACACACTCACACTGAGAACCCCCGACACACTCACACTGAACCCCCGACACACTCACACTGAACCCCCGACACACTCACACTGAACCCCCGACACACTCACACTGAACCCCCGACACACTCACACTGAACCCCCGACACACTCACACTGAACCCCCGACACACTCACACTGAACCCCCGACACACTCACACTGAACCCCCGACACACTCACACTGACACACTCACACTGAGAGAACCCCCCGACACACTCACACTGAACCCCCGACACACTCACACTGAACCCCCGACACACTCACACTGAACCCCCGACACACTCACACTGAACCCCCGACACACTCACACTGAACCCCCGACACACTCACACTGAACCCCCGACACACTCACACTCAACCCCCGACACACTCAACACTGAACCCCCGACACACTCACACTGAACCCCCGACACACTCACACTGAACACCCGACACACTCACACTGAACCCCCGACACACTCACACTGAAACCCCCGACACACTCACACTGAACCCCCGACACACTCACACTGAACCCCCCCGACACACTCACACTGAACCCCCGACACACTCACACTGACCCCCGGACACACTCACACTGAACCCCCGACACACTCACACTGAACCCCCCGACACCTCACACTGACCCCGACACTCACAACTGAACCCCCGACACACTCACACTGAACCCCCCGACACACTCACACTGAACCCCCCGACCACACTCACACTGAACCCCCGACACACTCACACTGAACCCCCCGACACACTCACACTGAACCCCCAACACACTCACACTGAACCCCCGACACACTCACACTGAACCCCCGACACACTCACACTGAACCCCCGACACACTCACACTGAGAGAACCCCCGACACACTCACACTGAACCCCCGACACACTCACACTGAACCCCGACACACTCACACTGAGAGAACCCCCGACACACTCACACTGAACCCCCGAACCCCCGACACACTCACACTGAACCCCGACACACTCACACTGAACCCCCCGACACACTCACACTTGAACCCCCGACACACTCACACTGAACCCCCGACACACTCACACTGAACCCCCGACACACTCACACTGAACCCCCGACACACTCACACTGAAACCCCGACACACTCACACTGAACCCCCCGACACACTCACACTGAACCCCCCGACACACTCACACTGAACCCCCGACACACTCACACTGAACCCCGACACACTCACAATGAACCCCCGAACACACTCACCACTGAAACCCCCGACACACTCACACTGAATCCCCGACACACTCACACTGAGAGAACCCCGACACACTCACCACTGAAAACCCCCGACACACTCACACTGAAACCCCCGACACACTCACACTGAACCCCCGACACACTCACACTGAACCCCCGACACACTTCCACTGAAACCCCGACACCACTCAACTGAACCCCCGACACACTCACACTTGACCCCAGACACACTCACACTGAACCCCCGACGACACTCACACTGAACCCCCGACACACTCACACAGAACCCCCGACACACTCACACTGAACCCCCGACACACTCACACTGAACCCCGACACACTCAACACTGAACCCCCGACACACTCACACTGAACCCCCGACACCCCCGACACACTCACACTGAACCCCCGACACACTCACACTGAACCCCCGACACACTCACACTGAACCCCCGACACACTCACACTGAACCCCCGACACACTCACACTGAACCCCCGACACACTCACACTGAGAGAACCCCCGACACACTCACACTGAACCCCCCGACACACTCACACTGAACCCCCGACACACTCACACTGAACCCCCGACACACTCACACTGAACCCCGACACACTCACACTGAGAACCCCCGACACACTCACACTGAACCCCCGACACACTCACACTGAACCCCCGACACACTCACACTGAACCCCCGACACACTCACACTGAAACCCCGACACACTCACACTGAACCCCCGACACACTCACACTGAACCCCGACACACTCACACTGAACCCCCCGACACACTCACACTGAACCCCCGACACACTCACACTGAACCCCCCGACACACTCACACTGAACCCCCGACACACTCACACTGAACCCCCGACACACTCACACTGAACCCCCGACACACTCACACTGAACCCCCGACACACTCACACTGAACCCCCGACACACTCACACTGAACCCCCGACACACTCACACTGAACCCCCGACACACTCACACTGAACCCCCGACACACTCACACTGAACCCCGACACACTCACACTGAACCCCCGACACACTCAAACTGAACCCCCGACACACTCACACTGAACCCCCGACACACTCACACTGAACCCCCGACACACTCACACTGAACCCCCGACACACTCACACTGAACCCCCGACACACTCACACTGAACCCCCGACACACTCACACTGAACCCCCGACACACTCACACTGAACCCCCGACACACTCACACTGAACCCCCGACACACTCACACTGAACCCCGACACACTCACACTGAACCCCCGACACACTCACACTGAACCCCCGACACACTCACACTGAACCCCGACACACTCACACTGAAACCCCCGACACACTCACACTGAACCCCCGACACACTCACACTGAACCCCCGACACACTCACACTGACCCCGACACACTCACACTGAACCCCCGACACACTCACACTGAACCCCCGACACACTCACACTGAACCCCCGACACACTCACACTGACCCCCGACACACTCACACTGAACCCCCGACACACTCACACTGAACCCCCGACACACTCACACTGAACCCCGACACACTCACACTGAACCCCCGACACACTCACACTGAACCCCCCGACACACTCACACTGAACCCCCGACACACTCACAATGAGAGAACCCCCGACACACTCACACTGAACCCCCGACACACTCACACTGAACCCCCGACACACTCACACTGACCCCCGACACACTCACACTGAACCCCCGACACACTCACACTGAACCCCCGACACACTCACACTGAACCCCGACACACTCACACTGAACCCCCCGACACACTCACACTGAACCCCCGACACACTCACACTGAACCCCCGACACACTCACACTGAACCCCCGACACACTCACACTGAACCCCCGACACACTCACACTGAACCCCCCGACACACTCACACTGAGAACCCCCGACACACTCACACTGAGAACCCCCGACACACTCACACTGAACCCCCGACACACTCACACTGAACCCCCGACACACTCACACTGAACCCCCGACACACTCACACTGAACCCCCGACACACTCACACTGAACCCCGACACACTCACACTGAACCCCCGACACACTCACACTGAACCCCGACACACTCACACTGAACCCCCGACACACTCACACTGAACCCCCGACACACTCACACTGAACCCCCGACACACTCACACTGAACCCCCGACACACTCACACTGAACCCCCGACACACTCACACTGAACCCCCGACACACTCACACTGAACCCCCGACACACTCACACTGAACCCCCGACACACTCACACTGAACCCCCCGACACACTCACACTGAACCCCCGACACACTCACACTGAACCCCCGACACACTCACACTGAACCCCCGACACACTCACACTGAACCCCCGACACACTCACACTGAACCCCCGACACACTCACACTGAACCCCGACACACTCACACTGAACCCCCGACACACTCACACTGAACCCCCGACACACTCACACTGAACCCCCGACACACTCACACTGAACCCCCGACACACTCACACTGAGAGACGCCCCGACACACTCACACTGAACCCCCGACACACTCACACTGAACCCCGACACACTCACACTGAACCCCCGACACACTCACACTGAACCCCCGACACACTCACACTGAACCCCCGACACACTCACACTGAACCCCCGACACACTCACACTGAACCCCCGACACACTCACACTGAACCCCCGACACACTCACACTGAACCCCCGACACACTCACACTGAACCCCCGACACACTCACACTGAACCCCCCGACACACTCACACTGAACCCCCGACACACTCACACTGAACCCCCGACACACTCACACTGAACCCCCGACACACTCACACTGAATCCCCGACACACTCACACTGAACCCCCGACACACTCACACTGAACCCCCGACACACTCACACTGAACCCCCGACACACTCACACTGAACCCCCGACACACTCACACTGAACCCCCGACACACTCACACTGAACCCCCCGACACACTCACACTGAACCCCCGACACACTCACACTGAACCCCCGACACACTCACACTGAACCCCCGACACACTCACACTGAACCCCCGACACACTCACACTGAACCCCCGACACACTCACACTGAACCCCCCGACACACTCACACTGAACCCCCCGACACACTCACACTGAAACCCCCCGACACACTCACACACTGAACCCCCGACACACTCACACTGAACCCCCGACACACTCACACTGAACCCCCGACACACTCACACTGAACCCCCGACACACTCACACTGAGAGAACCCCGACACACTCACACTGAACCCCCGACACACTCACACTGAACCCCCGACACACTCACACTGAACCCCCGACACACTCACACTGAACCCCCGACACACTCACACTGAACCCCCGACACACTCACACTGAACCCCCGACACACTCACACTGAACCCCCCGACACACTCACACTGAACCCCCGACACACTCACACTGAACCCCCGACACACTCACACTGAACCCCCGACACACTCACACTGAACCCCCGACACACTCACACTGAACCCCCGACACACTCACACTGAACCCCCGACACACTCACACTGAACCCCCGACACACTCACACTGAACCCCCGACACACTCACACTGAACCCCCCGACACACTCACACTGAACCCCCCGACACACTCACACTGAACCCCCGACACACTCACACTGAACCCCGACACACTCACACTGAACCCCCGACACACTCACACTGAACCCCCGACACACTCACACTGAACCCCCGACACACTCACACTGAACCCCGACACACTCACACTGAACCCCCGACACACTCACACTGAACCCCCGACACACTCACACTGAACCCCGACACACTCACACTGAACCCCCGACACACTCACACTGAACCCCGACACACTCACACTGAACCCCCGACACACTCACACTGAACCCCGACACACTCACACTGAACCCCCCGACACACTCACACTGAACCCCCGACACACTCACACTGAACCCCCGACACACTCACACTGAACCCCCGACACACTCACACTGAACCCCCGACACACTCACACTGAACCCCCGACACACTCACACTGAACCCCCGACACACTCACACTGAACCCCCGACACACTCACACTGAACCCCCGACACACTCACACTGAACCCCCGACACACTCACACTGAACCCCCGACACACTCACACTGAACCCCCCGACACACTCACACTGAACCCCCGACACACTCACACTGAACCCCCGACACACTCACACTGAACCCCCGACGACACACTCACACTGAACCCCCGACACACTCACACTGAACACCCCGACACACTCACACTGAACCCCCGACCACTCAGCACTGAACCCCCGACACACTCACACTGAAACCCCCGACACACTCACACTGAACCCCCGACACACTCACACTGAGAACCCCCGACACACTCACACTGAACCCCCGACACACTCACACTGAACCCCCGACACACTCACACTGAACCCCCGACACACCCACACTGAACCCCCGACACACTCACACTGAACCCCCGCCCCGACACACTCACACTGAACCCCCGACACACTCACACTGAACCCCCGACACACTCACACTGAACCCCCGACACACTCACACTGAACCCCCGACACACTCACACTGAACCCCCGACACACTCACACTGAACCCCCGACACACTCACACTGAACCCCCGACACACTCACACTGAACCCCCGACACACTCACACTGAACCCCCGACACACTCACACTGAACCCCCGACACACTCACACTGAACCCCCGACACACTCACACTGAACCCCCGACACACTCACACTGAACCCCCCGACACACTCACACTGAACCCCCGACACACTCACACTGAACCCCCGACACACTCACACTGAACCCCCGACACACTCACACTGAACCCCCGACACACTCACACTGAACCCCCGACACACTCACACTGAACCCCCGACACACTCACACTGAACCCCCGACACACTCACACTGAACCCCCGACACACTCACACTGAACCCCCGACACACTCACACTGAACCCCCGACACACTCACACTGAACCCCCGACACACTCACACTGAACCCCCGACACACTCACACTGAACCCCCGACACACTCACACTGAACCCCCGACACACTCACACTGAACCCCCGACACACTCACACTGAACCCCCCGACACACTCACACTGAACCCCCCGACACACTCACACTGAACCCCCGACACACTCACACTGAACCCCCGACACACTACATGAACCCCGACACACTCACACTGAACCCCCGACACACTCACACTGAACCCCCGACACACTCACACTGAACCCCCGACACACTCACACTGAACCCCCCGACACACTCACACTGAACCCCCGACACACTCACACTGAACCCCCGACACACTCACACTGAACCCCCGACACACTCACACTGAACCCCCGACACACTCACACTGAACCCCCGACACACTCACACTGAACCCCCGACACACTCACACTGAACCCCCGACACACTCACACTGAACCCCCGACACACTCACACTGAACCCCCGACACACTCACACTGAACCCCCGACACACTCACACTGAACCCCCGACACACTCACACTGAACCCCCGACACACTCACACTGAACCCCCGACACACTCACACTGAACCCCCCGACACACTCACACTGAGAGAACCCCCGACACACTCACACTGAACCCCCGACACACTCACACTGAACCCCCGACACACTCACACTGAGAACCCCCGACACACTCACACTGAACCCCCGACACACTCACACTGAACCCCCGACACACTCACACTGAACCCCCGACACACTCACACTGAACCCCCGACACACTCACACTGAACCCCCGACACACTCACACTGAACCCCCGACACACTCACACTGAACCCCCCGACACACTCACACTGAACCCCCGACACACTCACACTGAACCCCCGACACACTCACACTGAACCCCCGACACACTCACACTGAACCCCCGACACACTCACACTGAACCCCCCGACACACTCACTTTCATGTTTCTCCAATACTCTTTTATTTGTGCTGTTGTTTTTCTGACCTTGAGTCAGAAATTTACAAGCACTTGCCAATCTGTCATGTTCACTTGCCAATTAAACTCGAACTGGCCTCAGGATCTCCTATTTATTGCAATTAGACTTTGTCGATGTAAAGGTCCAGGCAGGTACCATCGCCAAAGAATAACCAGTGAATCTTCCTTGGCAATGCTCACAAAAGATTCAAGGACATGGTGGTGTTACCTATTAAATGTACCAGAAATGAGCTTCCGACCACATATCCGCAGCATAACTAAGACCGCCTACTTCCACCTCTGGAACATCGCCCGTCTCCGTCCCTGCCTCAGCTCATCTGCTGCTGAAACCCTCATCCATGCCTTTGTTACCTCTAGACTTGACTATTCAAATGCACTCCTGGCTGGCCTCCCACATTCTACCCTACGTAAACTTGAGGTCATCCAAAACTTGGCTGCCCGTGTCCTAACTCGCACCAAGTCCCGTTCGCCCATCACCCCTGTGCTCGCTGACCTACATTGGCTCCTGGTTAAGCAACGCCTCGATTTCAAAATTCTCATCCTTGTTTTCAAATCCCTCCATGGCCTCGCCCCTCCCTATCTCTGTAATCTCCTCCAGCCCCACAACCCCCCGAGATATCTGCACTCTTCTAATTCTGCCCTCTTGAGGATCCCTGATTATAATCGCTCAACCTTTGTTGGCCATGCCCTCGGCCCTAAGCTCTGGAATTCCCTGCCTAAACCTCTCTGCCTCGCTCCCTCTCTTTCCTCCTTTAAGACGCTCCTTAAAACCTACCTCTTTAACCAAGCTTTTTGGTCACCTGCCCTAATTTCCCCTTATGTGGATCGGTGTCAAATTTTTTTGTCTTAACGTACTCCTGTGCAGCGCCTTGGGACGTTTTACTACGTTAAAGGTGCTATATAAATACAAGTTGTTGTTGTTGTTACCGTTACACTTCGAAATGTTAGGCGTAACCAATGTCGCAAGAACATTACTAAATCATGACAACCGAAAATAGGTATGACAAACAGGAAGGATGAATGTCATTATATATATATATATATATATATATAAAATAGACTTCCCCTTGTCATTGTAAAATGGTGCATCCTCTGAGTTACCATGAGCAATGCCATGACAGGTCCACGTGTTGTGGTTAACGCTGTTCAGGCTGCACTCTGCTGTCTATCCAATGAAGGCCAGCATTTCGGAAAGCGAGAGGTTTAAACATTCAGACTGGGGTGAACCGGCGACTAATAGAAAAAGTGGAATTTGGTGTCGGGACGTAACTTGTTTTAACGAGGGTGATGCTGAGAAGTACTGATCGTGAGGCAAAGGTTGAGAAGAGGCGAGTGAGAGAGGATTTACTGTATTGAATCCAACGCAAGTGATTTGGGAAATGCAGCTTTGTGTTAAATCTGCCGAGCCCAGGCAGGATCATCTCGTCTGTCGTACCATCGTCCAAACTGCATATTGGCTGTCGATGGTGAGGACACACTAATCTGAAGCCTCTTCTTTTATTTATTTTTATTTTTTTTTAGGAGCGAGACGTTTTATACTTTGATGCAAAAGCAGGAACATCTGATGTAAGTCCAGAAGTTGAATACTCGTTGCATGTTTGACTTATTCAACTTTCGGCTGCTCTCTCTGTGTCTTTGCTGTTGTACCAAGGTCTTGTCTCACTGTGACCAGGGAAGCTGAGAAATGCAAAGGAAGGGGGCGGCGGGGTGACTTTCAGTTCTGGTTTGGGGCTGACGGGTACAAGTGGGACACGGTGATTCAACGGAAAGAATCAATAGAGACCGTCCGCACCTGCCTTCCCATCCTTCACAAGACATCAAGCTCCCCCATCCCTCCTGAATGTGTCGGCTGTGTTTAGCCAGTGAGTGGCTGAGCCATTAAGACCAGCAAGGTTCAACCCCGTCTGTGCCAAGTTAGCTGATCTTATCTGCGATGGCAGCAGGGCCACACTAACTGGCCTCAGTGCCACCGGATATAGGAGGGGGGGAATCAGGCAGGATGGCCACTCCTGATGGTGCCCAGTAATACCAGCCAGAAGCACATGTGTGTGTGGGTGCTGCGATATCCCCCATAACTAACAGTCACAGCTGAGGCTCAGGCATGGCGAATGTCACCTAGGTGAAATATTGGAGGGCAGCTGGTATCTCTCAAACCGTATCCCAACAAGGAGTCAGCACCTTCATGAGGAGTGGGAGAAATGTGGTGAATGAAAAAGCATTTGAAAAACCCTATTAAATCTCAGCTCCTGCAAGGAGCATCCATCCCACTCAAATCAAATAATATGGGAAACATGGGACCGTAAGAGTATCACAGATATGAAGATACAAGAAAGGCGGACTAGTAAAGACCAGCTGGTCCATCAGGCCTGTCCTATACTGGCTTGGTGCGGCTTGTGTACACTATCACCCCATCCCCCCACCCACTCACCCTCACACAGCCTCCTCAGGGAGGGGAGAAAAAAACCTAGGCCAATTTAGGAAAAAAAACTCTGGGAGATTCCTCTTTGATTCCCCAAAAATGATCAAACAATCACCAGGAGACCACAGTTGTGCTGGCGTATTGTTCATGCTGTGTGTTGTATGCTTTCGTGCTGTGTGTTTTATGTTGTGTGCTGTGTATTGTGACAGTTCCCTATAATTAAACTCCCCTCCCCATTGAGAATGCTTGACGAATGCCTTGTGGTCCTGACGCCTGAAGGATGTATGGTCTTCCATTGTAATGTCTGTAATGTCACTCTGAAAGAATTACTGTTTGAAGTCATTTTATTTAATCTGAATTTCTCTGGTCACTGAGGTAAGAAGTGTTGGAACACTTTCCATTCCCGGCAGACCTTGCCAGCATCAAGCACTCCCTGGTCAGGTACAGCACAAAGAAGATACAGCAAAAAGCTGCCTCTGCTCTGCCCAATGCAGTGCCCCAGCCCTAGAAGGACACCCAGTACTGCTCCAGCGTGGTATTACTACTTTGGTACCAATTCGTGTTGAATTAGAGGCCATATTGTGCTGTGGACCCCATGTCTAATAGGAACTGGACGCTGGCAACCAAAGTCATGTCACTTATGACCGTTATAGGCAACAGTCAGAGGAGACTTTCCTCCCATCGGTCTGGCTTTGATCCCAGAGGTGAAAGGACAGTGACTACCCCACTGCACTAACCAGTCCTCCTTTTAAATCATTTTTTTCTGGTTAAGAAAACCCGTTCACATTTTAGAAAAATAAATTCTTGAGCAGTGCCGAGCTGGCATTCAAATGGAGCGGTGTGAGGGGAATGTACGAAGGAATCGCTCCACTCAATCAGATCATCATCTGGCTCCTGCATGTGTTGCCACTGATTGTCAGTGGTTCTGTGCTGATCGTTGAGGTGTGTAGGTCACTGCTGACTCTGCTCCTTTTAACCTCTACCAGTGTTGTCCCGGACCTGTTCAGTGGAGTCCATCATGTTCCATATCTGCGGGCCTGTGCCCCTGCATGCGAAACAGAATGTACAGGAGATGGGAGTTACACAGACCAGTAGATGCCAAATTCGATTCCTAGTCTGCGTTGAGTTAGCTGATCCCTGCCAGGTTGCCATATTTGACCTCCGGGATTAGGGAGGGATGGGGGAAAGCAGCCATGGTTACTGCTGCTGCTCCCTGTCCCATGACTGCTACTGGGAGTGTGTGCGCGTAGAGATCAGGTGAGGACAGGATGTAGCTGGGCTACAACACGACAACAACAACTTGCATTCATATGGCACCTATAACGTAGTAAATGTCTCAAAGCACATCACAGGAGCATAATCAAACAAAATTTGACACCGAGCCACACAGAAGAGATATTAGGACAGGTGACCAAAAGCTTGGTCAAAGAGAGAGGTTTTAAGGATCATCCTAAAGGTGGAGAGGTTTCGGGAGGGAATTCCAGAGCTTAGGGCCTAGGCAGCTGAAGGCACAGTTGGCAATGGTGGAGCGATGCAAATCGGGGATACACAAGAGGCCAGAATTGGAGGAGTGCAGAGATCTCAGAGGGTTGTGGGGCTGGAGGAGGTTGGGGGGAGAGAGAGGGAGGGGCGAGGCCAGGTACAGTCGAACAGCCTGCCGGCACTCGCTGTCCAGTTCATACACGAGGCCGGTTGGACAAGGCAGCGGGAGGCCTGTGGAATGCTATCACAGCACTGTTAACGGCAGCGACTAGGGAAATGGCTGCTGTGAGTTGTTTGGTAGGATACAGTGATCAATATGTTTGTCCTGTAAATGGATGTACTAGCTGGTTAAATTGGAGGTTGTTTACCTCCTAGTCCCAGTGAGGTATTCTTACAATGTGAGCTCAGCCAATTCATGTCTGTATCTCTAGTTATAATGGAATTCTTGTTCTAGGCCATGAGGGATTGTGCAGTGCTGTCTCGGCTGTTAAGAAGTTTGCTGAGCAGGGAGCTTGGAGGGCGTTGTGCGTTCACGATGATTAAATTGCTGTAATGGTACAGGTTAATCTAAACATATCACTGTTCATGTTCTATGGCACCGGCTGCAGTGTCAACACATGCTCAGTGTTCTCCAAAGTCTTTCATATTTTCAAGCACTGCCACCCACTGGGAGTTTACACATGCTCCAGAAATAGTGATACTGGTTCAGCTCCCAACTCGCAGGAAATCCAAGAATTTGGGAAATAATCAGGATATTAGTAAGGAAATGATTGCAGGCTGAAAGAATATAGGGGTTTAAGGATTCTGCAAAATCTCTTCTCGGCCCAGACCCAGACCCAGATCCAGACCCAAACCTCCGCCTTTCTCACTGTTACTGCAGGGCCTAACCTTGCTGTATCAAGGTGACTGTTGGGCTACACAATTCAATGTGACTCTCAGAATGTCTACTCAAGATGGCTATTGTAACTGATGAGACACTGCCTCCCCTCCAATCCAGGGCAATTCTTGACCCCTTTTTTGGTAGCTTCAGCTCATTAATCCCACTCCACCCAGAGTCTCTGACTGATTATTTGGTCAAAATTGAGAGGTCGCACAACACCAGGTTATAGTCCAACAGTTTTATTTGAAATCACAAGCTTTCGGAGCTTACTACTCCTTCGTCGGGTGAAGTAAAAAGATACAGAATCGCCAAAGCATATATAGATAGAGAACAATGCATGTGTACCTTACAATTGCACTCATCGATCGACAGTTCCGACGGGCCACAGCGAAAAATCGCATAGACCTCCTCAGAAGGCAAACACGGGACACAACCAACAGGGTACCCTACGTCGTCCAGTACTTCCCCGGAGCGGAGAAACTACGCCATGTTCTTCGCAGCCTTCAACATGTCATCGATGACGACAAACACCTCGCTAAGGCCATCCCCACGCCTCCACTACTTGCCTTCAAACAGCCGCCTAACCTCAGAAGTACCATCGTTCGCAGCAAATTACCCAGCTTTCAGGATAACAGCGACCACGACACCACACAACCCTGCCACGGCAAACTCTGCAAGACATGCCAGATCATCAACACAGATACCACCATCACACATGAGGACACTACCCACCAGGTACATGGTACATACTCATGTGACTTGGCCAACGTTGTCTACCTCATACGTTGCAGGAAAGAATGCACCGCGGCATGGTACATCGGCGAGACCATGCAGACACTGAGACAACGTATGAACGAGCACCGCGCAACAATCGCCAGGCAGGATTGTTACCTCCCAGTCGGGGAACACTTCAGCAGTCAAGGGCATTCAGCCTCAGATCTGCGGGTAAGCGTTCTCCAAGGCGACCTTAGGAACACACGACAACGCAAAATCATCGAGCAGAAACTGATAGCCAAGTTCCGCACTCATGAAGACGGTCTCAACCGGGATCTTGGGTTTATGTCACGATACATGACGTGATCCGGACTCGAGTCGTCGTTGGCTTGTTCACAGATGTGATTCCCAGTAAAAAAGTAAAAATTTTACAGCTTATCGTTTTACATACAGACGGCAGCTTTTGACACGTTAGACCCCCTGCGACTCCACCTCATTGTCTCAGTTGTATCTTGCTATGTCTTTGATGTGGTACCTTCCTGGCTGACCTGATTAACTTTATCACACCTCGGCAGATAAACAGTCAGGATGATTTAATTTAGTTGTCTGCAATTGTAAGGTACACATGCATTGTTCTCTATCTATATATGCTTTGGCGATTCAGTATCTTTTTACTTCACCCGACGAAGGAGTAGTAAGCTCCGAAAGCTTGTGATTTCAAATAAAACTGTTGGACTATAACCTGGTGTTGTGCGACCTCTCAATTTTGTCCACCCCAGTCCAACACCGGCATCTCCGCATCATGATTATTTGGTGTCAGCCGTGGCTCAGTGGGTAGCACTCTCACCTCTGAGTCAGAAAGTTGTGGGTTCAAGCCCCACTCCAGAGACTTAAGCTATGTAATCTAGGTTGACACTTCAGTGCAGCACTGAGGCAGGGCCGTCTTCCAAATGAGACATTAAACCGAAGCCCCAACTACCCATTCAGGTGGATGTAAAAGATCTCATGGCACTATTTCGAAGTTGAGCAGAGGTTGTTGTTACCCCCGGTTGTTGTGTCCTGGCCAATATTTATCCCTCAACCAACCACTAAAACAGAGTAATTGGTCATTACCACATTGCTGTTTGTGGGATCTTGGCTGCCGCTGATGTGACTACACTTCAAAAGTACTTAATTGTCTGTAAAGCACTTTGGGACGTCCGAAAATCGTGAAAGGCGCGAAATAAATGCAAGTCTTCTTTCATGGACTCCTACCCCCCTGTCCCACATGTTGATTCTTTTCTTCAGCAAGCACTATGGTCATTCCCAAACCAGCCTGAAAAAGTCAAGCACTGCTGTTTACATTTTTCTAACCCTCCGCCTTATCAACAAATACCAATCCAAACCCTTTTAAAATTGCCAGTTAACCCTCAATCGAATGCCTCCTCTGGGAGTCTGTGGGTGAGAAAGGCTTTTTCTAACCTGCAGCCCCTTGCTTGAGGCTTGTGAATGCTGTACTTGTGTCATCTTGTCATATACTCTTTGCCAAAGTTAAGTTATTTCACCCTTATCTGTACCCATTGTTACATATTCTCTGAAACAGTAACTATATCTCAGACCTTATCTATCCTGCCTGCAAGTACCTGCTAACAGCTCTCTCCAGTTTCAGAGTGGACACCCATCACCAACACCACCTTCATCACAGAAGGCTGTTGTTTGTACCAGTCTTCCGTGCAATGATGCTTCCTCTGGGGAAGGTTTTCTTAGCAATTACATTAAAAATAAGGAAAGATGTATGTTTATGGGAGAAAAGGGAATTGAATTTCGATTATCGTGGACTGTTAAAGCTCTTCCATTTGTCCATTGAAATGTAGCAGTTGCACTGGGTGGTGACTTGTCATGGATGACAGTGGATCTCCTTCATTGGATCTGAACAACTGAATGATTTAGAAATTCCAGGGGCCATATTCACACACCACAGGACACCGGCCTGTGTCCTGTACATATTTAAGTGCATTGATTGGATTGCTGGCAGTTATAAGGGGAAGTGACTGTACCATTACATATTGGGCCAAAAATTCATCCCGCTGCGCGAGAGTACGCACTGCGTACTCTCGCGTATTCTCTCTCCAATTGCTGGTTTTCTGCATGCCCTGCGCATGCGCTGAAAACCGGCACTTGGTCTTTTGAAAAGGGGGCGGTTCCTCGGTGCATCGCGTGCGCGCTACAGGCTGCGCGCACGCTGTGCACTTCGTGCTTTGGACGCGCAGGTAAGGACGGAAGATTTTAGAAATGGAAAAAGGAGGAGTAAGACCCACTTTTAACAAGGTAAGTAGTGAATTAAGTATTTTTTTGAATTTTTTTTAACAGGTATATCTTTTTTAGAGACTTTAAAGACAGGTAAGTTTATTTTTATAACTTTTTAAAAGATTTTAAATTTTTTCAAAAATTTAATTTTTTATTTAAAATGGTTAATTTATTTAACTACTTATTTTATTAATGTGATGGTTTTTTTTAAAAATTTAATTGAGGTTTAGCTGTTATTTTGGGGGGGTGTAAGATTCATAGATTTCACAGCACGTATGTGAAACTTATGAATGGAAGATGGTGATCTGCCATTGGCTCTAACTGAGTCACGTGATCCCACAGCTCGCACGAATTCACTACGCCGGTGGGATACGCAAGCACTGCCCAGCTGATGTCTGGAACATCAAGTTCGTGCGAGCTGGATCTGAAAAAGCACACGCGGAGTGAGAGATCGCGGGGAAGCCTTACCCCCGCGGGAACAGAGCGAGATCAATTTCTGGGCCTTTATCTTAATAACAAAGGTGGCAAAGAATAAGGATGGGGAGATGATTATTGATAATTCACCAAAGGTATCCAATCTGTGTTGTCATAATTTGCATATCTCTCAAGATGCCGATACTAACAGATTCTGATTTCGGATTTATCCACCAATGAGGTGACAGCATCAGAAGAGGACTTTCTAAACCTCCAGGGCCACAAAATCCATAGAGGACAAACCAGTGAGTAAGAAGTATCAGCACTAACAGGATTGATGAGGACTGGTCTTCATGGGCTGTATTACCAGAACATAGAGTCATAGAATGATACAGAACTGAAGGAGGCCATTCGGCCCATCGCGCCTGTGCCGCTGCATGTGGTCCATGGGCCATAATTTAGACTGCCTGATGGAGCTGTCATCCGATTATTTAACTGGGAATGTGAGCACAGAACATTTAGACACCAGAGAGTAGAACAAGTATTCTGCCACAGACTCCCAGTGACAGCAGTTTAGGCTGCTCTTTCGAGAGAAAAAAGGAAGGATAGACATCTGTTTATGAATGAATTTGAAGATTGATGGGGTAAGTACAGGCTGAGGTGATCAAATACGACATGGAATATGATAGTTCCTGGGTTGCTGGGACCACAGAGATATCATCTGTGGAGAGCAGCCGTCCAAAGTTTATTGGTGGCGGTGTGAGGAGGTGTAGAGACAGAAGCTTATGGTACAGGACACCATCAAAATTGAGAAGAGTGAAAAAAGAAGATAAAACTAATCAGGAGTTAGTAATTAGGTGACACCAAGCTTGGGCTTGGTTTTATTCCAACCAATAACTTGCATTCATACAGTGCCTTTAACATGGCTACATGTCCCAAATGCTTCATACGAGGATGGGGGGGGGGAGGAGAGCATATGCCGAGTTGGACTGAGGGTGGGTGCTGATTAGGATGCTGGGAGAACTCCCTGTTTTTATTAAACAGTTGTGGAGGTGACTGAAAGAGTGGTGGAAAGAGATTCTCAAGAAGAAGATAGTGAAGGTAAGGATTTTAATGAAATATTGCTCAAATATATCTCTCCGAAAATTTTTTAATTCATTGCCAGCATCACAATGCCAGCATTTATTGCCCATCCCTAATTGCCCTTGAGAAGGTGGTGGTGAGCCGCCTGACTTGAACAGCTGCGTGGCTTGCTGGGCCATTTCAGAGTCAACCACAGTCACATATAGGCCAGACCAGGTAAGGACAGCAGATTTAAGGACATTAGTGAACCAGATGGGTTTTTACGACAATCCAAACGTTTCATGGTCACCATTACTAATATTAGCTTTTTATTCCAGATTTATTTAACGGAATTTAAATTCCCCAGCTGCCGTGTTGGGATTTGAACTCTTGTCTCTCAGATTATTAGTCCAGGCCTATTAGATTACTAGCCCAGTAACATTAACACTGTGTTACCATTCCCACTTCTCTCAAAATGCTTCACACACACGGGATAGATTTTGACTCGAAGTCGACGGGAATAAAAATCAGGAGACATGTCAAGCGGGCTGCCGACACACTATAACCTGTGTTACACTAGCGCACAAAATTAAAATTACACCCACCATGAGTTACTTGCCACTTATCAGCCCAAGCCTGAATGTTGTCCAGGACTTGCTGCATGCGGGCACAGACTGCTTCATTATCTGAGGAGTTGTGAATGGAACTCAACACTGTGCAATCATCAGTGAACATCCCCACTTCAGACGTTATGATGGAGGGAAGATTATTGATGAAGGAGCTGAAGATGGTTGGACCTAGGACATTGCCCAGAGGAACTCCTGCAGCGATGTCCTGGGGCTGAGATGATTGGCCTCCAACATCCACAACCACCTTCCGTTGTGCTAGGTATGACTCCAGCCAGTGGAGAGTTTTCCCCCGGATTCCCATTGAGTTCAATTTTACTAGGGATCATTGATGCCACACTTGGTCAAATGCTGTCTTGATGTCAAGGGCAGTCACTCTTACCTCACCTCTGGAATTCAGCTCTTTTGTCCATGTTTGGATCAAGGCTGTAATGAGGCCTGGAGGAACCCAAACTGAGCATCAGTGAGCAGGTTATTAGTGAGTAAGTGCACTGTCGACGACACCTTCCATCACTTTGCTGATGATTGAGAGTAGACTGATGGGGCGGTAATTGGCTGGGTTGGATTTGTTCTGCTTCATTCCCCAGGACTAGACCCAGCAATGCCTCCTTCCTCATTCGACATACTGATCAAGAAAGTTCTCCTGAACACACTTCAGAAATTCCTCTCCCACTCTGTCCCAAACACAATCACTGCCCCGAGGATAGCAAAATACTGCGGATGCTGGAAATCCGAAATAACAACAGAAAACGCTGGAAAAACTCAGCAGGCCAGGCAGCATCTGTGGAGAGAGAAAGAGAGTTAACGTTTCAGGTCGATGACCTTTCATCAGAACTGGGAAGAGCCGGAAATCAATCACTGCCCCATTCAGTATTGGGGTAGTTAAAGTCTCCCATTATCACTACTCGATAGTTCTTGCACCTCTCAGTAATTTCCTTGCAAATCTTCTGCTCCTACTCTTCCCCACTATTTGATGGCCTATAAAATACACCAAGTAGCATCATAGCTCCTTTATTGTTTCTTAATTCCAAATAAATAGATTCTGTCTTTGACCCCTCAAGAACAGTCCTGTGTCAGTACAGTATCAGTATTGTTCAGTCCTGTTAGTACAGTATCAGTATTGTTCAGTCCTGTGTTAGTACAGTATCAGTATTGTTCAGTCCTGTGTTAGTACAGTACCAGTATTGTTCAGTCATGTGTTAGTACAGTACCAGTATTACACAGTCCTGTTAGTACAGTATCGGTATTGCTCAGTCCTATTAGTACAGTACCAGTATTGCTCAGTCCTGTGTTAGTAGAGTATCAGTATTGTTTAGTCCTGTGTTAGTACAGTATCAGTATTGTTTAGTCCTGTGTTAGTACAGTACCAGTATTGTTCAGTCCTGTGTTAGTACAGTATCAGTATTGTTCAGTCCTGTTAGTACAGTATCAGTATTGTTCAGTCCTGTGTTAGTACAGTATCAGTATTGTTCAGTCCTGTGTTAGTACAGTACCAGTATTGTTCAGTCATGTGTTAGTACAGTACCAGTATTACACAGTCCTGTTAGTACAGTATCGGTATTGCTCAGTCCTATTAGTACAGTACCAGTATTGCTCAGTCCTGTGTTAGTAGAGTATCAGTATTGTTTAGTCCTGTGTTAGTACAGTATCAGTATTGTTTAGTCCTGTGTTAGTACAGTACCAGTATTGTTCAGTCCTGTGTTAGTACAGTATCAGTATTGCTCAGTCCTGTGTTAGTACAGTATCAGTATTGCTCAGTCCTGTGTTAGTACAGTATTAGTATTGCTCAGTCCTGTGTTAGTACAGTACCAGTATTGCACAGTCCTGTTAGTACATTATCAGTACTGCTCAGTCCTGTTAGTACAGTATTAGTATTGCTCAGTCTTGTGTTAGTACAGTAGCAGTATTGCTCAGTCCTGTGTTAGTACAGTATCAGTATTGCTCAGTCCTGTGTTAGTACAGTATCGGTATTCAGTCCTGTGTTAGTACAATACCAGTATTGTTCAGTCCTGTGTTAGTACATTATTAGTATTGTTCAGTCCTGTGTTAGTACAGTATCAGTATTGTTCAGTCCTGTGTTAGTACATTATCAGTATTGTTCTGTCCTGTGTTAGTACAGTATCAGTATTGTTCTGTCCTGTGTTAGTACAGTATCAGTATTGTTCAGTTCTGTGTTAGTACAGTATCAGTATTCTGTCCTGTGTTAGTACAGTATCAGTATTCAGTCCTGTGTTAGTACAGTATCAGTATTGTTCTGTCCTGTGTTAGTACAGTATCAGTATTGTTCTGTCCTGTGTTAGTACAGTATCAGTATTGTTCTGTCCTGTGTTAGTACAGTATCAGTATTGTTCAGTCCTGTGTTAGTACAGTACCAGTATTGTTCAGTCCTGTGTTAGTACATTATCAGTATTGTTCAGTCCTGTGTTAGTACAGTACCAGTATTGTTCAGTCCTGTGTTAGTACATTATCAGTATTGTTCAGTCCTGTGTTAGTACAGTACCAGTATTGTTCAGTCCTGTGTTAGTACATTATCAGTATTGCTCAGTCCTGTGTTAGTACAGTACCAGTATTGTTCAGTCCTGTTTTAGTACAGTATTAGTATTGTTCAGTTCTGTGTTAGTACAGTACCAGTATTGCTCAGTCCTGTGTTAGTACATTATCAGTATTGCTCAGTCCTGTGTTAGTACATTATCAGTATTGTTCAGTTCTGTGTTAGTACAGTACCAGTATTGCACAGTCCTGTTTTGGTACAGTACTCCCTGTCTCCTCCAACCCCCCTGGGTGGCCACCCACTTGCTATTTTGAACTCTATCTGGCTGTGCGGTGACCACCTCCTGATACCTGCGGTCCAGGAAACATTCAGCCACCTGTATGCCCTGCAGTGACTTCAGCTGCCCCTCAAGCTCACAAACCCTCAGCTTGAGTTTGAGCAACTGGAGCCACTTCCTGCACACGTGAGCCTGCAGGACACATGCAGCGACTTCATTTCCCACATGGCACAGGAATTACAGGCTGCAGGTCGCAGCTATCCCACCATTCTAATTAGAAACTTCAAATAAACTCCTTAGATATAAGGTGATTATTTATGTAATGCTGTTAACTAGGTCTAAACTATTGTAATGTATTAAACGACACGACTATTTTTCTATTCGCTCCTCAAAGTAAACCTGACAATAACTAATTATTTATTCAAGTTTACCAAGAACCTCTGAGATCACTAACCTAAATAATAGATATCTGGATACTTAACCTTGATTCTTATCTTAGAATCCTCGGGTTCTGACGCTCCATGAGTTGGGCATAACAACCGCTTTCCTCCCTAAACTCCCTGTTCGTGATCCACTCCGATTGTGATTCATGCAGCTCTGGGTGTAGAGGGAGAGGAAGTGTGTAGAGAGGGGAAGAGTATAGAGAGGCGAAGAGTATAGAGGGAGGGGAGGAGTGTAGAGAGGGGAAGAGTGTAGAGGGAGGGGAAGAGTGTAGAGAGGGGAAGAGTGTCGAGAGGCGAAGAGTATAGAGGGAGGGGAGGAGTGTAGAGAGGGGAAGAGTATAGAGGGAGGGGAGGAGTGTAGAGAGGGGAAGAGTATAGAGGGAGGGGAGGAGTGTAGAGAGGGGAAGAGTATAGAGAGGGGAAGAGTATAGAGGGAGGGGAGGAGTGTCGAGAGGGATAGAGTGTCGAGGGAGGGGAAGTGTATAGAGAGGGGAAGAGTATAGAGAGGGGAAGAGTATAGAGAGGGGAAGAGTGTAGAGGGAGGGGAAGAGTATAGAGAGGGGAAGAGTATAGAGAGGGGAAGAGTATAGAGAGGGGAAGAGTGTAGAGGGAGGGGAAGAGTATAGAGAGGGAAAGAGTATAGAGAGAGGGGAAGAGTGTCGAGGGAGGGGAGGAGTGTAGAGAGAGGGGAAGAGTGTAGAGAGAGGGGAAGAGTGTCGAGAGAGGGGAAGAGTGTAGAGAGAGGGGAAGAGTGTAGAGAGAGGGGAAGACTGTAGAGAGAGGGGAAGAGTGTAGAGAGGGGAAGAGTGTCGAGGGAGGGGAAGAGTGTCGAGGGAGGGGAAGAGTGTCGAGGGAGGGGAAGAGTTTAGAGAGAGGGGAAGAGTGTAGAGGGAGGGGAAGAGTGTAGAGGGAGGGGAAGAGTGTAGAGGGAGGGGAAGAGTGTAGAGAGAGGGGAAGAGTTTCAAGGGAGGGGAAGAGTGTCGAGGGAGGGGAAGAGTGTCGAGGGAGGGGAAGAGTGTAGAGAGAGGGGAAGAGTGTAGAGGGAGGGGAAGAGTGTAGAGGGAGGGGAAGAGTGTAGAAGGAGGGGAAGAGTGTAGAGGGAGGGGAAGAGTGTAGAGGGAGGGGAAGAGTGTAGAGAGAGGGGAAGAGTGTAGAGAGAGGGGAAGAGTGTAGAGAGAGGGGAAGAGTGTCGAGGGAGGGTTGGAGTGTCGAGGGAGGGTTGGAGTGTAGAGGGAGGGGAAGAGTGTCGAGGGAGGGGAAGAGTGTAGAGAGAGGGGAAGAGTGTAGAGAGAGGGGAAGAGTGTCGAGGGAGGGGAAGAGTGTCGAGGGAGGGGAAGAGTGTCGAGAGAGGGGAAGAGTGTCGAGGGAGGGGAAGAGTGTAGAGGGAGGGGAAGAGTGTATAGAGAGGGGAAGAGTGTAGAGAGAGGGGAAGAGTGTCGAGGGAGGGGAGGAGTGTAGAGAGAGGGGAAGAGTGTAGAGAGAGGGGAAGAGTGCAGAGAGAGGGGAAGAGTGTCGAGGGAGGGTTGGAGTGTCGAGGGAGGGTTGGAGTGTAGAGAGAGGGGAAGAGTGTAGAGGGAGGGGAAGAGTGTAGAGAGGGGAAGAGTGTCGAGGGAGGGGAGGAGTGTAGAGGGAGGGGAGGAGTGTAGAGGGAGGGGAAGAGTGTAGAGGGAGGGGAAGAGTGTAGAGAGAGGGGAAGAGTGTAGAGAGAGGGGAAGAGTGTAGAGAGGGGAAGAGTGTAGAGAGGGGAAGAGTGTAGAGGGAGGGGAAGAGTGTAGAGAGAGGGGAAGAGTGTAGAGGGAGGGGAAGAGTGTCGAGGGAGGGGAGGAGTGTAGAGGGAGGGGAAGAGTGTAGAGGGAGGGGAAGAGTGTAGAGAGAGGGGAAGAGTGTCGAGGGAGGGGAAGAGTGTAGAGAGAGGGGAAGAGTGTAGAGGGAGGGGAAGAGTGTCGAGAGAGGGGAAGAGTGTAGAGGGAGGGGAAGAGTGTAGAGAGAGGGGAAGAGTGTAGAGGGAGGGTTAGAGTGTAGAGGGAGGGGAAGAGTGTAGAGGGAGGGGAAGAGTGTAGAGGGAGGGGAGGAGTGTAGAGGGGGATAGAGTGTCGAGGGAGGGGAAGAGTGTAGAGGGAGGGGAGGAGTGTAGAGGGGGATAGAGTGTCGAGGGAGGGGAAGAGTGTCGAGGGAGGGGAAGAGTGTAGAGGGAGGGGAGGAATATAGAGGGAGGAAGAGCCTCTGCATGATTCGTATTTGCAACTTGAGAAGTAGAAGAGAAAGTGTCTTGAACAGCTAGAACTACAGCAGTATCAATGAGAGGGAAATAAACAGGGTTGTAATGGAGACAGAGGTTGGAGCCACGAGGTGAGGCAGGAATCAGTTATCAGATGACGAGCTTCCTCTTGTATCCTGCCCATCAGTGTGGAAGAGGTGTTTGAAGAGCCTTCCCAGTTGTGGACTGGCCTTTCTCATACCTCGCTTGTTAATGGGAATTTCAGGGCCCTCATTGTGCACCCGTTATTCTGGAAACATTAGTGTGTTTTGCAGATATTCTACAAGGACAAAACCTTGCTGTGTTTTCCGACGCCTGATTACAGTGAAACAGGTGCTGTAACCTTCTTAATGTGTGTCTAATTGTCAGCTACCGTAATGCGATGTGTTTTGTTCAGTCAGGTTGATGTGTAAACACCCATGCTTACAGAATAATTCTGTCAGACTCAGATCAATTAGGAGCCTGGGAATAGCAGCATTTATAATAAGAGCAAGTTGGGTTACGGGAAATTGACTGGCTCTGAAAGCAGTTTGCCTTTGGCACCAAACTGTCTCCCTCAATTAAAATCATGAGAGATCAGGTTGACTTTTCCTCTCAATTAACGCCCATCTTTGGAACAGTAAACACAGTAAAATGGGATAGTATTACCTACCGCCTCAAAACCCCCAGTGTAAATGGACACCAGAATTATCCTCCCAAAAAATCGCCAGTGTCCAGCAGGTATCTGACCTGCCGTGTTTAAATGGCGTCAACGTGGATGTGGCTAACTCTTCGGCCAAATTGTTCCCAACTTCTGCCCCGTTTTACTAATGTCACTCTGCGAGTAGCTGTCAGAACACGAGGAAGGTATCCCTGAAGCTGCGTTGAGGAAACCCTTTTGTTTCCTGCAACTGAAGGCTGCTGTTACTTTTCCTGCAGATTGAACTCTGGTACTTTGTCCGGACTTGTGCTGCTAGTTTTAGTCAGCTCTGTACAAAGTACAGCTTTGGACTGGGAGTGTGGATTTCCCAGTGACAATCCTTCTATTCCTGTGTCGAGAAGGGGGAATGAGGGACTTCAGAATCTGGGATTGTTCTCCTCAGAACAGAGAAGGTTACGGGGAGATTTAACAGAGGTGTTCAAAATGATACGGGGTTTAACAGAGTAAATAGGAGAAACTTTCCACTGGCGGGAGGATTGGGAACCAGAGGACACACATTGAAGATAATTGTCAAAAGAACCAGAGGAGAGATGAGGAGAATTTTTTTTACACTGCGAGTTGTCATGATCTGGAATACACTACCTGACAGGGTGGTGGTCAGAGACTCAATAGTAACTTTCAAAAGGGAATTGGATAAATACATGAAAAGGAAAAAATTGCAGGACTGTGGAGAAAGAGCAGAGTGGGACTAATTGGAGAGCTCTTTCAGATAGCCAGCACGGGCACGATGGGCCGAAAGGCCTATTTCTGTGCTGTATGATTCTGTAACAAGGTGAAGGGATAGAAAAGACAAGGGTGGAAAAGAAAAAAGAAAGACTTGCATTCATATAGCGCCTTTCACGACCAGCGGACATCCCAAACTACTTTACAGCCACTTTTGAATGTAGGAAACACGGCAGCCAATTTGTGCACAAACAGCAATGTGATAATGACCAGATAATCTCTCTCTCTCTCTGCTCGGGTGGGTCTCTCTCTCTCTCTCTCTCACTCTCTGGCCGGGTGGGTCACTCTCTCTCTCTCTCTCTCTCTCTCACTCTCTCTCTCTCTCTGGTCGGGTGGGTCTCTCTCTCTCTCTCTCTCTCACTCTCTCTCTCTCTCTCTCTCTGGTCGGGTGGGTCACTCTCTCTCTCTCTCTCTCTCTTTGGTCGGGTGGGTCACTCTCTCTCTCTCTCTCTCTCTGGTCGGGTGGGTCACTCTCTCTCTCTCTGGTCGGGTGGGTCACTCTCTCTCTCTCTCTCTGGTCGGGTGGGTCACTCTCTCTCTCTCTCTCTCTCTGGTCGGGTGGGTCACTCTCTCTCTCTCTCACTCTCTCTGGTCGGGTAGGTCACTCTCTCTCTGGTCGGGTGGGTCACTCTCTGTCTCTCTCTGGTCGGGTGGGTCACTCTCTCTCTCTCTCGCTCTCTCTTTCTCTCACTCTCTCTGGTCGGGTGGGTCTCTCTCTCTCTCTCTGGTCAGGTGGTTCACTCTCTCTCTCTCTCTAGTCGGGTGGGTCTCTCTGTCTCTCTCTCTCTCTCTGGTCGGGTGGGTCACTCTCTCTCTCTCTCTCTCTCTCTCTCTCTTTCTCTCACTCTCTCTGGTCGGGTGGGTCTCTCTCTCTCTCTCTGGTCGGGTGGTTCACTCTCTCTCTCTCTAGTCGGGTGGGTCTCTCACTCTCTCTCTCTCTCTGTGGTCGGGTCGGTCTCTCTCTCTCTCTCTCTCTCTCTCTGGTCGGGTGGGTCACTCTCTCTCTCTCTCTCTCTCTCTCTGGTCGGGTCGGTCACTCTCTCTCTCTCTCTCTGGTCGGGTGGGTCACTCTCTCTCTCTCTCTCTCTCTCTCTCTCTGTGGTCTGGTGGGTCACTCTCTCTCTCTCTCTCTCTCTGGTCGGGTGGGTCACTCTCTCTCTCTCTCACTCTCTCTGGTCGGGTGGGTCACTCTCTCTCTCTGGTCGGGTGGGTCACTCTCTCTCTCTCTCTCTCTGGTCGGGTGGGTCACTCTCTCTCTCTCTCTCTCTGGTCGGGTGGGTCTCTCTCTCTCTCTCTCTCTCTCTCTCTCTTTCTCTCACTCTCTCTGGTCGGGTGGGTCTCTCTCTCTCTCTCTCTCTCTCTCTCTCTTTCTCTCACTCTCTCTGGTCGGGTGGTTCACTCTCTCTCTCTCTAGTCGGGTGGGTCTCTCTCTCTCTCTCTGGTCGGGTGGTTCACTCTCTCTTTCTCTAGTCGGGTGGGTCTCTCTCTCTCTCTCTGGTCGGGTGGTTCACTCTCTCTCTCTCTAGTCGGGTGGGTCACTCTCTCTCTCTCTCTCTCTCTGGTCGGGTCGGTCACTCTCTCTCTCTCTCTCTCCGGGTGGGTCACTCTCTCTCTCTCTCTCTCTCTCTCTCTGGTCGCGTGGGTCACTCTCTCTCTCTCTCTCTCTCTCTCTCTCTGGTCGGGTGGGTCACTCTCTCTCTCTCTCTCTCTCTCTCTGGTCGGGTGGGTCACTCTCTCTCTCTCTCTCTCTGGTCGGGTGGGTCTCTCTCTCTCTCTCTCTGGTCGGGTGCATCACTTTCTCTCTCTCTCTGGTCGGGTGCCTCACTCTCTCTCTCTCTCTCTCTCTGGTCGGGTGGGTCTCTCTCTCTCTCTGGTCGGGTGGGTCACTCTCTCTCTCTCTCTCTCTGGTCGGGTGGGTCACTCTCTCTCTCTCTCTCTCCCTCTCTGGTCGGGTGGGTCACTCTCTCTCTCTCTCTCTCTCCCTCTCTGGTCGGGTGGGTCACTCTCTCTCTCTGGTCGGGTGGGTCTCTCTCTCTCTCTCTCTCTCTCTGGTCGGGTAGGTCACTCTCTCTCTCTCTCTCTCTCTCTCTGGTCGGGTGGGTCACTCTCTCTCTCTCTCTCTCTGGTCGGGTGGGTCACTCTCTCTCTCTCTCTCTCTCTCTCTCTGGTCGGGTGGGTCTCTCTCTCTCTCTCTCTCTCTCTGGTCGGGTGGGTCACTCTCTCTCTCTCTCTCTCTCTCTCTCTCTCTCTCTGGTCGGGTGGGTCTCTCTCTCTCTCTCTCTCTCTCTGGTCGGGTAGGTCACTCTCTCTCTCTCTCTCTCTCTCTCTCTCTCTCTGGTCGGGTGGGTCTCTCTCTCTCTCTCTCTCTCTCTGGTCGGGTAGGTCACTCTCTCTCTCTCTCTCTCTCTCTCTCTCTCTCTCTCTGGTCGGGTGGGTCACTCTCTCTCTCTCTCTCTCTCTGGTCGGGTGGGTCACTCTCTCTCTCTCTCTCTCTGGTCGGGTCGGTCACTCTCTCTCTCTCTCTCTCTGGTCGGTTGGGTCACTCTCTCTCTCTCTCTCTCTCTCTCTCTCTCTCTGGTCGGGTGGGTCACTCTCTCTCTCTCTCTCTGGTCGGGTGGGTCACTCTCTCTCTCTCTCTCTCTGGTCGGGTGGGTCACTCTCTCTCTCTCTCACTCTCTCTGGTCGGGTAGGTCACTCTCTCTCTGGTCGGGTGGGTCACTCTCTCTCTGTCTCTCTCTGGTCGGGTGGGTCACTCTCTCTCTCTCTCGCTCTCTCTTTCTCTCACTCTCTCTGGTCGGGTGGGTCTCTCTCTCTCTCTCTGGTCGGGTGGTTCACTCTCTCTCTCTCTCTAGTCGGGTGGGTCTCTCTGTCTCTCTCTCTCTCTCTGGTCGGGTGGGTCACTCTCTCTCTCTCTCTCTCTCTCTCTCTCTTTCTCTCACTCTCTCTGGTCGGGTGGGTCTCTCTCTCTCTCTCTGGTCGGGTGGTTCACTCTCTCTCTCTCTAGTCGGGTGGGTCTCTCACTCTCTCTCTCTCTGTGGTCGGGTCGGTCTCTCTCTCTCTCTCTCTCTCTCTCTGGTCGGGTGGGTCACTCTCTCTCTCTCTCTCTCTCTCTCTGGTCGGGTCGGTCACTCTCTCTCTCTCTCTCTGGTCGGGTGGGTCACTCTCTCTCTCTCTCTCTCTCTCTCTCTCTGTGGTCTGGTGGGTCACTCTCTCTCTCTCTCTCTCTCTGGTCGGGTGGGTCACTCTCTCTCTCTCTCACTCTCTCTGGTCGGGTGGGTCACTCTCTCTCTCTGGTCGGGTGGGTCACTCTCTCTCTCTCTCTCTCTGGTCGGGTGGGTCACTCTCTCTCTCTCTCTCTCTGGTCGGGTGGGTCTCTCTCTCTCTCTCTCTCTCTCTCTCTTTCTCTCACTCTCTCTGGTCGGGTGGGTCTCTCTCTCTCTCTCTCTCTCTCTCTCTTTCTCTCACTCTCTCTGGTCGGGTGGTTCACTCTCTCTCTCTCTAGTCGGGTGGGTCTCTCTCTCTCTCTCTGGTCGGGTGGTTCACTCTCTCTTTCTCTAGTCGGGTGGGTCTCTCTCTCTCTCTCTGGTCGGGTGGTTCACTCTCTCTCTCTCTAGTCGGGTGGGTCACTCTCTCTCTCTCTCTCTCTCTGGTCGGGTCGGTCACTCTCTCTCTCTCTCTCTCCGGGTGGTCACTCTCTCTCTCTCTCTCTCTCTCTCTCTCTGGTCGCGTGGGTCACTCTCTCTCTCTCTCTCTCTCTCTCTCTCTGGTCGGGTGGGTCACTCTCTCTCTCTCTCTCTCTCTCTCTGGTCGGGTGGGTCACTCTCTCTCTCTCTCTCTCTCTGGTCGGGTGGGTCTCTCTCTCTCTCTCTCTGGTCGGGTGCATCACTTTCTCTCTCTCTCTGGTCGGGTGCCTCACTCTCTCTCTCTCTCTCTCTCTGGTCGGGTGGGTCTCTCTCTCTCTCTGGTCGGGTGGGTCACTCTCTCTCTCTCTCTCTGGTCGGGTGGGTCACTCTCTCTCTCTCTCTCTCCCTCTCTGGTCGGGTGGGTCACTCTCTCTCTCTCTCTCTCCCTCTCTGGTCGGGTGGGTCACTCTCTCTCTCTGGTCGGGTGGGTCTCTCTCTCTCTCTCTCTCTCTCTGGTCGGGTAGGTCACTCTCTCTCTCTCTCTCTCTCTCTCTCTCTCTGGTCGGGTGGGTCACTCTCTCTCTCTCTCTCTCTGGTCGGGTGGGTCACTCTCTCTCTCTCTCTCTCTCTCTCTCTCTCTGGTCGGGTGGGTCTCTCTCTCTCTCTCTCTCTCTGGTCGGGTAGGTCACTCTCTCTCTCTCTCTCTCTCTCTCTCTCTCTCTCTCTGGTCGGGTGGGTCTCTCTCTCTCTCTCTCTCTCTCTGGTCGGGTGGGTCACTCTCTCTCTCTCTCTCTCTCTCTCTCTCTCTCTCTCTGGTCGGGTGGGTCTCTCTCTCTCTCTCTCTCTCTCTGGTCGGGTAGGTCACTCTCTCTCTCTCTCTCTCTCTCTCTCTGGTCGGGTGGGTCTCTCTCTCTCTCTCTCTCTCTCTGGTCGCGTGGGTCACTCTCTCTCTCTCTCTCTCTCTCTCTCTCTGGTCGGGTGGGTCACTCTCTCTCTCTCTCTCTCTCTGGTCGGGTGGGTCACTCTCTCTCTCTCTCTCTCTGGTCGGGTCGGTCACTCTCTCTCTCTCTCTCTCTGGTCGGTTGGGTCACTCTCTCTCTCTCTCTCTCTCTCTCTCTCTCTCTGGTCGGGTGGTCACTCTCTCTCTCTCTCTCTCTCTCTGGTCAGTTGGGTCACTCTCTCTCTCTCTCTGGTCGGGTGGGTCACTCTCTCTCTCTCTCTCTCTCTCTGGTCAGTTGGGTCACTCTCTCTCTCTCTCTCACTCTCTCTGGTCGGGTGGGTCACTCTCTCTCTCTGGTCGATGGGTCACTCGCTCTCTCTCTCTGGTCGGGTGGGTCACTCTCTCTCTCTCTCTCTGGTCGGGTGGTTCACTCTCTCTCTCTCTCTAGTCGGGTGGGTCTCTCTCTCTCTCTCTCTCTGGTCGGGTGGGTCACTCTCTCTCTCTCTCTCTGGTCGGGTCGGTCACTCTCTCTCTCTCTCTCTCTCTCTTCGGGTGGGTCACTCTCTCTCTCTCTCTCTCTCTCTTCGGGTGGGTCACTCTCTCTCTCTCTCTCTCTCTCTCTGGTCGGGTGGGTCACTCTCTCTCTCTCTCTCTCTCTGGTCGGGTCGGTCACTCTCTCTCTCTCTCTCTCTCTCTTCGGGTGGGTCACTCTCTCTCTCTCTCTCTCTCTCTCTCTCTGGTCGGGTGGGTCACTCTCTCTCTCTCTCTCTGGTCGGGTGGGTCACTCTCTCTCTCTCTCTCTCTCTCTCTCTCTGGTCGGGTGGGTCACTCTCTCTCCCTCTCTCTCTGGTCGGGTGGGTCACTCTCTCTCTCTTTCTCTCTGTCTGGACGGGTGGGTGTCTCTCTCTCTCTCTCTCTCTCCCTCTCTCTCTGGTCGGGTGGGTCACTCTCTCTCTCTCTCTCTCCCTCTCTCTCTGGTCGGGTGGGTCACTCTCTCTCTCTCTCTCTTTCTCTCTCTCTGGTCGGGTGGGTCACTCTCTCTCTCTCTCTCTCTCTCTCTCTGGTCGGGTGGGTCACTCTCTCTCTCTCTCTCTCTCTCTCTGGTCGGGTGGGTCACTCTCTCTCTCTCTCTCTGGTAGGGTGGGTCACTCTCTCTCTCTCTCTCTCTGGTCGGGTGGGTCACTCTCTCTCTCTCTCTCTCTCTGGTCGGGTGCGTCACTTTCTCTCTCTCTGGTCGGGTGAGTCACTCTCTCTCTCTCTCTCTCTCTGGTCGGGTGTGTTTCTCTCTCTCTCTCTCTCTCTCTCTGGTCGGGTGGGTCACTCTCTCTCTCTGGTCGGGTGGGTCTCTCTCTCTTTCTCTCTCTCTCTGGTCGGGTGGGTCACTCTCTCTCTCTCTTTTCGGGTGGGTCACTCTCTCTCTCTCTCTCTCTGGTCGGGTCGGTCACTCTCTCTCTCTCTCTCTCTCTCTGGTCGGGTGGGTCACTCTCTCTCTCTCTCTCTCTCTCTCTGGTCGGGTGGGTCACTCTCTCTCTCTCTCTCTCTGGTCGGGTGTGTTTCTCTCTCTCTCTCTCTCTCTCTCTGGTCGGGTGGGTCACTCTCTCTCTCTCTCTCTCTCTCTCTCTTTCTCTCACTCTCTCTGGTCGGGTGGGACTCTCTCTCTCTCTCTAGTCGGGTGGGTCACTCTCTCTCTCTCTCTCTCTGGTCGGGTCGGTCACTCTCTCTCTCTCTCTCTCTCTCTCTCTTTCTCTCACTCTCTCTGGTCGGGTGGGACTCTCTCTCTCTCTCTAGTCGGGTGGGTCACTCTCTCTCTCTCTCTCTCTCTGGTCGGGTCGGTCACTCTCTCTCTCTCTCTCTCTCTCTCTCTGGTCGGGTGGGTCACTCTCTCTCTCTCTCTCTCTCTGGTCGGGTCGGTCACTCTCTCTCTCTCTCTCTCTCTCTTCGGGTGGGTCACTCTCTCTCTCTCTCTCTCTCTCTCTCTCTGGTCGGGTGGGTCACTCTCTCTCTCTCTCTCTGGTCGGGTGGGTCACTCTCTCTCTCTCTCTCTCTCTCTCCCTGGTCGGGTGGGTCACTCTCTCTCTCTCTCTCTCTCTCTCTCTGGTCGGGTGGGTCACTCTCTCTCTCTCTCTCTGGTCGGGTGGGTCACTCTCTCTCTCTCTCTCTCTCTCTCTCTGGTCGGGTGGGTCACTCTCTCTCTCTCTCCCTGGTCGGGTGGGTCACTCTCTCTCTCTCTCTCTCTCTCTCTCTGGTCGGGTGGGTCACTCTCTCTCTC